>SKCR01042499.1:0-62261 GCA_019454045.1 Zanthoxylum bungeanum
TACCGTACGCTCTGTGGGGGTACAGAACTTCTGTGAGAACAGCAACGGGAGCCACACCTTACTCTTTGGTCTACGGAATGGAAGCAGTACTGTCGGTGGAATTTGAGATACAGTCCATGAGGGTATTTGATGAGTGGTAAATCTATCACTATTTCCCACTCATTTAACATAATATTTTGTATAGTTTCTTGAGTTTTGTGAACGTTTTGATGTGTTTTGTGTTATTTTGCAGATAAATAAAGTTGGGAAAGCATTGGAAACAATTTGGGGCCAAAACAGACAAAAATGGGTCAACAGGGGCAAAATGGTCTTTTTCACGTCGCGACGCCCAGAATGCGCCGAACGTGCTAACGTGCGCCGACTGCCACGTGTCAGAATCTGATAGGTTTGACTTGCTAACATGCACCGGGTCTTGCCAACGTGCGCCGTGCCACGTGTCATCATCACAGAAGATCAGCTAAAATACGTCGTCTGCCACGTGTCGAAATCTCGTTGGACCAAAGCAAGCGCGTGCCATATGTCGAGTTGTCATTGGACCGAATTACTGGTGAATCACATGCTGCCACGTGTTAATCTCTCATTGGACCAATTCTAAACGCGTACCATGTGTCAGATGTTCATTAGACCGAAAGCTCAGCCAATCACCGTCTGCCACGTGTCGTCTTCTCCTTGCACCACCTTTACCGCGTGACACGTGTCTTCACCAGATTCTACCGAAAATGCACGTGGTCAACCCGCGTGGACCAAAGTCAATAGGTCCAGCGTCGCGACGCTGAAGCCCTTGGCGTCGTGACGCTGGACGCAAAAATTGTCTATAAATTGAGCTCGAGATTTCAGTTTTAGTTGCACCATTCTCTCTCATTTCTTTGATGTAAATAGGGAGTTTCTCTCTCTAATTTCTTTTAATTTAAGTTTTGTAATTAATTTTTAATTACATTCTGTAATAGTAATTACTTTTTGTAATAGTAATAGTAATTTATCTTGTTTTTACTGTTTCAGTTTTACTATTCAACCATGATGAGGTAACTTCTTCTTGCTAAGGTGAAAGGTAATTCTTTTACTGTTACTATTTAGATTAATCTCCCTTAAATATAATATATTTACTATTTAAAATTTGACTTAATAAGGATACCGCCATATTGGTCGGTTGGCTATTAAATTTAAATTGGTTTAAACCTGACTAATCAAGGATACCGCCTATATGGCTGGTTGATAATTAAATTTTCTTACCGCCTATATGGCAGGTTTATGGACAAATCATACCGCCTTTATGGCTGGTCGGACTTAATTTGAATTAATCAGGTTACCGCCTATATGGCTGGTTGGTAATATTATCACAAGTTTATATATTATTTTCTGGGAGATAGCTAAATTAGTAGTAGTAGAAATAATTCCTTTTACCTTAGCATTTTTATTTTATTTTACTTTTAAGCTTTTACTTTACACAATTACTTTTCAGCACTTTTATTTTATGGCTTTTACTTTTAAGTTTTTACTAGCCCTAGCTATGTGTCATAACTAAGTTAGTTATCTAGGGTTGTGATGAATTTCAATATCACCGGTTTATAAGGGTTAGATTATAGTTTGGGTAATATAAAGATTTATTTATTGAATCTTAATCTTAATGTTTTTTATTAACTAGCCATTAATAAAATTTGATTAGGTAAATTTAAAATGAACTAGACATAGGGATTTTAAGTTTGAGACCTTAGACTCAATAGCCCACGATCTTCCTTGAGGATAGATAACCCTTTAAATAGATTTCCTTACAGGATAGACATATACTTGTCGTGCGGGGGTAGCCATAATTGGAACTTAAACTTAATGAATCCAGATAATTTGGTTGACATAGACATATGGTTCAATTGGGTTAAACTGGGTATTTGTGTCTGACCATCGACAGAGGCTTTCACATAATTTAGTGTTCCAGGTTAATAAATCAATATATTACCCAACTATAGGATAACCACTTCATCTTTAAATAATATTGAAAAGATTCACAACCCTAAATAGTTTTTAATATTGAATTTTCATAAAACCTACTTTCGAACCATTTTATTTACTTGTTTTTAAATTTAGAATCGTCACCATTTCACATCAATCAAACAATCTGTTAGATACTAGTAATCATTTGACCTCATAAAATTAATAGATTAGATATTAAGTCCTCGTGGGATCGATATTTTTATACTACTTGAATGATACGTGCGCTTGCGTTATACGTGTGTGTTTACGCCGGTCAAGTTTTTGGCGCCGTTGCCGGGGATTAAGTCCTCGTGGGATCGATATTTTTTTATCTTTTTTTATCTTTTATCTTTTTTCTTTTCCCTCTTTATATTTTTTTTATTTTTTTATATTTTTTTATTTTTTATTTTTTCTTTTTTTTATTTTTTTCTTTTTTATATATAATTTTTTTTTTACTTTTTATTATCTTTTTTTTTTACTTTTTTTTATTTCCACCCCCAAACTTAACATTTTGCTAGTGCTCGAGCAAAACACAAAATAAAATAACATAATAAAATTTAACTAAGCCACTTTCGTAGGGATCACAGTTGCATTTAGCGTATGCAACAAGCCATTAAACCCCTAGGTGTCCCTAGTGGACGAGTTGTAGTCTCGTGAGGGTTTACAGCAATGATACCCACAAACATTTTACAAAAGTAAAAAGGTAGTAAAACTAATGCACACAAAAGCAAAAAGACAAGAGAAAAGAGAATAAAGAAGTTAGCGACTAATCATGTGAAACTTCTACTCCGAGTTACTAGTTGTTTCTTTCTTTTAAATTACTAAATAAGTAAATTCTCCGATTATTTTTACCATTCTCCATATACACAGCCAACAAAATATTAAACAACTCATTTTTGCCCACAACAGTCATAAGTGCAGTTGATAAGAGAGTAATATTTTTGTCCTAAAGTTCTATCAGATTTCAAACCTTTTTGTAGCAATGGAATAATTTTTCTGATTTTTCTGATTTTTTCTTTGATTTTTTTATTTATTTATATACAATATCTTCCATCTATGTAACGAGCTTTGGATCGATGACTCCCAAACCAGTTGGCTTTAGGGCACCAGGTGTTAAGACACCCCTACGGACTTAATTACTCAGACTTCAGATATATATATTTTTGCACCATCTTTGATCCATGTAGCGAGCTTTGGGCCAGTGACTCCCAAACCAGTTGGTTCTAGGGCACTGGGTGTTAAAACACCCTTACAGACTTAATAACTCGAATCTCGGACGTTTTTTTTTTTTACTCCATCACTTTTTGAGATGCTTCCTCCAATTAAACTAGAGAATGAATATTACAAACTTTTCAATTTTAGCTCATGTCCGTATGTTACCATGTATGTTGATAATACCTGCCAACAAAGCATATGAAGATCCATTTTAGTCAGATTTATGGAGAATTTACAAATTAAATAATTCAAAAGGAAATAAACAAAAATTAACTCGTTTCGAATTAGGTTTGAGACACGTCTCAGGAGTGGAAACTCCTTACTCAGCTATCTCTTACCAATTTCACCTTTTAGTCAAAATAAAAAAAAAAAAACACAAAAACGCAAAATATTTTTGTAATTTTTGAAAAATTTTCAATTTTTTTTTGTATTTTTCGAAAAAATTTGGACTAAAAATAGAAACAACATACAACTAAAAATAAGATATTAATCAACTAATTCCCTCCCTCAAACCTAAATGAGACATTGTCCCCAATGTCTTAAACAGTAGAAGAAGAGTTTAGACGATAATACCTGGTTAACTAAAATTCTACAGGAATTTAAAGGTTAAGATCCAGATTAACCCGACGCCTCTTTCCACGATCGTCCCCAGACCAATTTATCTTTGAAATGATAGGGTCAACTTGTGGTTCATATGCTAAGAGTTGGTCAATTAGATCCGGAGCGGTTCTGGCAGTAAAGAGGAGTTCTTTTAAAGGTTTTGATATGAACCCATTTCTCCGGGCATCATCAAGAAACACACAAAGAAAATCATAAAACCCATCAACGTTGTACAGCCCAATTGGTTTCTGGTGTATGTTTAGGTTCGCCCAAGATAGTACAATAAAAATTTCCTCCAATATGCCCAAGCCACCTGGCAAAGCAATAAAAGCATAAGCACGGTTAATCATTTCTACCAGTCGTTCAGACATACCTGGCACGATCAGTTCCTCTCCGTTAGATGGTTCAATCAAATTTACCTCGGCCAAGGGTTTTGGGATGATTCCCAAAACGTGACTGCCTCTTTCCTGTACGGCCTTTGAAACGATACCCCTTAATCTAAGATTGCCTCCGCCATATATTAAGTGCATATTCCTTGCAGCTAAGACTCGACCCAATTCCTGTGCTGCTTCTATGTATTGTGGTTTAGTACCAACACTACTACCACAAAACACACAGATGTTTTCAACTCATCTTCTTGAAGTGGCTTCCATTTTTTACTCTGGATGTCTCCAAAAGTGCAATGATGAGTTGAATTTATAGTACCTGAAAAGGGTGAGTAAAAATAGCACAAGTATCTTCCAGAGGACGATTAGTAGCAAAATAGTAAAATAAATCGTGATAGTCCAAAAGTCTGGATCCTGTCGGAGAAAATAAAAGAAAACAACAAAACAAATCACAATTATTAGGAAAAGACAAAGAGATATAATATGTACAAGAATTTACAGCTTGATTAACGTTTATGCGTCAGGGACAAGCTTCCCATCCAATTTTCTTATAAATTGGCAAACAGGGTCTTTTTGAGTCAGATTCCCGAGACTTAATTGTTGTCTTTCCTTTTGGAATTGTGCATATAACATGTGAATTTCATGATACACACATCCACTGGGATGCGTCTCAAGAGTTTTAGATATGTCATCCAAAGACTCCTTACTCAAGCCATCCCTAATGAAGTTAATCTTATCTTCGCGGTTATCAGACACCATTCCTAAAGAACGACAACGAGTATTACAAAACATATGAGCATATTTATAACAAACACACATTCTTTTGGCTCTTCTCTTTTTAGCATATGTGCTCTTTCCTAAACCAGGCAGATGTGAAATAAAAGAATCAGAAAACTCACCTGCCATTCGGACCCGTGCTTCAATTAACCAACGAATGTCAGTAGGAATACTGTGGATTGTCAATAACCTCATCCGTTCCAAGCGAGTTCTGTAGACTTTCATCAGAGATTTTTTAGGGAGAGAAGGAAATTGCTTGTGAAGATTTGCGAGAGCTTCTTCCATCTTGAAATGACTTAATCTGCAAAAACTAAACACACAAAATTAAATCACACCAAATCACAATATATACACAAATTGCATGGGTTGCCTCCCTGTGAGCGCTAAGTTTAACGTCGACAGCTAGACGTGACTTCTTGAACGTTAGGCTGGATCTGAAAGTGTAACACTTTCTTTTTGTCGCTCAAATGATTCTCCCCAGTAGTGCTTGACACGCTTGTTTTTAACCTTGAAAGTTTTGTTGGAGTCAGGATCATGTATCTCAACGGCTCTATTTGGTAAAACTTTGGTGATCACAAATGGACCTGACCACCGTGATTTTGGCTTCCATGGGAAGAATTTCACCCTTGATTTGTTTAACAATACCTTCTGCCCCGGTTACAGTTGTATGCGCACTAACTTCTCATCATGTCTTTTCTTGCCATTTTCTTTGTACAATTTAGCATCCTCAAAAGGCTGATTGTGAAATTCCTCCAATTCGTTGAGCTGGTGGAACTTTTTCTCTTTTGTTGCTTGTAGAGCAAGAATTGGTTCTTTCAGTATAAAAGATGCTTTATCTTTAGGCTCCACAGGCAATTGACATGTTTTAAGTTTGTCAGTAGAACTTTGCATTGCATTGGATTTCTGAATGGTACTGTGTATCACATCAAGTTTGAAACATTCCTCATTCTTTTCATCATCTGGGAAATTCATGGCCTTGAAAACATTGAATGTTACTCCTTGGTCTTGTACCCTCATGGTTAATTCTCATTTTTGCACATCAATAATGATTCGACCTGTAGCCAAGAATGGTCTTCCGAGGATGATTGGCACTTCTGTGTCTTCCTCCATATCAAGGACAATAAAATCTACAGTTAAAATGAATTTGTCAACCTTGACCAGCACATCCTCAACTACGCCTCTTGGAAATACGAGCGTTCTATTAGGAAGTTGTAGAGAGACTGAAGTAGACATTATTTCTCCAATCTGTAATTTCCTGAAAATAGAAATAGGCATCTAGTTAACACTTGCACCTAAATCACATAAAGCCTTACCAAAGTCATGTTCTCATATGGTGCAAGGAACAGTGAAACTGCCAGGATCTTTCAACTTTGGAGGAAGTTTCCTCTGAATGATGGCACTGCATTCTTCTGATAATGCCACTGTCTCGTAGTCTCCCAATCTCCGCTTTCGTGAAAGAATGTCTTTCATGAATTTGGCATAGCTGGGCATTTGTTCCAATGCTTCTGCAAATGGAATATTGATATGTAGCTTTTTGAAGATCTCCAGGAACCGAGAAAACTGCTTGTCCAATTTTTTCTTCTGAAGTCGCTGAGGAAAAGGTGGAGGTGGAATGATCTGTTCTTTTTCCTTTGCTTCTTTTTCCTCCATCTGTTGCTTTGTTTCTTTTGGAACTTCCTCAGCATCTGTTTTAACTCGAACATCTTTGTTGATTTCAGTACCGCTTTTTAATATGATGGCATGACATTGCTCATTCCCAATGTTCCTTGGATTTGGTTCTATATTGCTAGGAAGGGTACCTGGCGGTCTGTAACTCTGAGCATTGGCCAGTTGTCCCATTTGATTCTCTAGTGCTTTAATAGAAGCAGATTGACTTTGAATTAATGCTGCATGAGATTGAAATATAACATCATATCTTGCTGCTTGAGAGTCGGTTTTTGATTCTATCTTTTTCAAGTGGGTCAACACTTCGGTTATTCCTGGTTCATTTACCTGCTCCTGGCCTTTGTTCTGTTGTTGGCCTGAATTGTTGCTCCATTCAAAATTAGGATGATTCCTCCACCCTGGGTTGTAGGTGTTGGAATATGGATTGTTCCTCTGTCTGTTGAAATTGTTGACATAATTTACCGTCTCTTCATGTTGGTTTGGTTCTAGTGCTCCTCCATATGGTGAACTTGTGGTTCCAACGATGTTCACAACTTGCGTGCTAAGTGTTTCTAGACATTTGCATATCTGGTCCAGCCTGGTATTCACTGCTGTGTTTGCTCCAACTTCATAAATTCCTGCAATTCTTTGAATCATGCTCCTTTCTGTTGGCCATAAAGAATTGTTGTTGGTCATTTCTTCAATTAAGTCCCAGGCTTGATCTTCTCCTTTGCCATCAAAGCTCCTCCAGCAGCAGCATCAATTGTGGTTCTCATTATTCCAGAAAGTCCATTGTAGAAGGTTTGGAATTTTAGCCACTTTGCGATCCCATGATGAGGACATTTCCGGAGTAAATCTTTGAATCTTTCCAAGGCTTCGCAAAGGGATTCTGAATCTTGTTTCATGAAGGATGTGATGTCATTCCTTAACTTTGCAGTTCTGCCTGGTGGAAAGTATTTTGCAAGGAATTTGGTGGCTAGAGTGTTCCAAGTTGTGATGAAACCTGCTGGTAACGAATGTAACCAAGCTTTAGCTCTGTCCTTCAGGGAGTATGGAAAAACACGCAGTCTCATTGCTTCTTCAACTGTTCGGTTGTAATTGAAAGTACCGCAAACTTCCAGGAAGTTGCTGATGTGGGCATTAGGATCTTCAGTTGCATTTCCCCCAAACTGTACTGATTGCTGAATCATCTGGATGTATGTTTTGATGTCACCCGCATTTTCTGGTAAGGGAGGAAGTACAATACAAGAAATGAGTCCGCCAACCACCGGAATGGTTCTGTCTCGAATGGGAATCGGTGGTGCAACGTTCAAAGGTTCAGGTTCCATGTTGACTAAAGCTTCTTGGCCTTCTCGCCTTTCCATTCTCAACTGTCTGATGGTTCTTTCAATTTCTGGGTCAAGCGGTCGAAGTTCAAAGCTTCTGGTTCGTCTCATGTAGTTTTTGAGAACCTGAAACACAAGAAAACAAAAACAATAAGTAAAAAGAAATTAGATACAAGTAACGTATCTAACCCCTAAACTAATAGCAAAAGATAAATAAGTCCCCGGCAACGGCGCCAAAAACTTGACCGGCATAAACACACACGTATAACGCAAGCGTACGTATCGTTCAAGTAGTATAAAAAGTATCGATCCCACGAGGACTTAATAGTATTAGCAGAAGCAGAGTTACCTGAATAAGAATGGGCCTCGAAGAGATTTGAACAGTTAGCATTACTGGATGAGAAGAGAATGAAGTCTTTACAGCATATGCAGTTATACCATAAGATGTTGGCTCGAGCATTCAACAAGAAGGTGCGTCTTACTAAGATCAGAAAGGGTGATCTGGTACTTAACAGTCAAAGTTATCGACGATAGAACCGAGAGGAAAGTTCAGACCCACACTGGAAAGACCCTACATAGTCAAGAAAGTAATGGGAAATGGGGCAGTGAGACTGTCAGACTTGGAATAGAATGAGTTCACCGAGCCAATCAACGTGGACAGATTGAAGTAATATTTTGCCTGAGGAAAAGAAGACTGAGCAGTCACCAGGGGAACTGATGGAAGACCTAACCCAACGGAATAGGAAATCCATCCATGCATGCATGCATACACGTAACGTACTTGCATTCTTTTTTGTGTTTTGTTTTGTTTTGTATTCATAGGTTTCAAAGAAGAAAATGAGAAAGTGGCAAATGCAAGCCAACCAGAAGCAGCAACGGTACAGTGTAAGCAGTTTTCAGGAATGAATCACAGGGTTGAGACCCACATCAGTATTAGTTTCAGGAAGGAATCCCAGGATTAAGGCCCATATCAGTATCAGTTTCGGGAATGAATCCCAGTGTTGAGGCCCGCATCAGTATCAGTTTCGGGAATAAATCCCATGGTTGAGGCCCGCATCAGTATCAGTTCAGGAAGGAATCCCAGGGTTGAGGCCCACATCACCAACGGTTTTCGGGAACGAATCCCAGGGGGCGAAGCCCACAATATCAGTGGTTGAAATGAAGAATTCCAGTGGAGTGAAAAAAAAAGAGAGAAAAGTCCTATGATGGTTAGGCATATGTCCGGTGATGAAATTGTTTGCTGTAGGGAGAAACCTTGGAAACAATAAGTGCGAGATGTGCTCTCATTCGGTATTTTGAGTGGTTGATCTTGGCTAGTCTCGTGGACACTTAATTATAGGATCTTAGCAGTAGAAGCCTGAGTAGTCGGCGAGATGACTAGTTGAAGAGATGGCGGATCAGTGAATGACCGTTTGCTTAGATGTTCATCCTGAGTTACTTGTGTTACGTTGTGTGATATGGTTGGAAATGAAGGAAAAGTCTCTGAAGAGGGAAAAATGAACCACCTATAACCGATAAGCGTGAAGCTACCCATGGGAGATTATTAGGACCACCATGAGGAGAAATGCTACCTTAAAGGGTAGGTGTGTTGAAAAAAATGATGAAGAGACAAAGGAAAAGAAGAAGAAAACCATATCACAATGAGTACAAGGCAGTAATCACAGAGCATGACCAAGACATCTAGGTTGGTTAGACCCACTGATCCCATTCTTCGAGACAAAATCATCGAGTTGGCTTGCTTAAAGATTAAGCTGTGAAAGAACCTTGGTACACATACTGGAGTCTAGTTCATATCATTTATTCAAACGGTCGGACTTGAGTTTTATCAAGTACTTTGAAGGTTCCCTGGTTTCGACACTAGGCATCATATGAGGACGAAAATATGTATAACTATCGGGATTATCTCGCAAAAAGCAGTATGGTATGTTGGGTATACAACGTCACGTCAGGAGATCTACACTGACCTAATGAAAGCAGCAAAGACAAGCAGTTCCAGGAATGGCGCTCTGGGAATGGAGCATGGGTCGAGGAACACATCATCACCAATACCGGGAATGGCACTCCGGGAATGGAGCATGGGTCGAGGCCCACAACCACGATGCCTCGGGAATGAGGTTTAACATACCAGGAATGGCGCTCCGGGAATGGAGCATGGGTCGAGGTCCACAACCGCGACACCTTGGGAATGAGGTTTAGCATGCCGGGAATGGCGCTCCGGGAATGGAGCAAGGTTCGGAAGGGGACCAACGACGCCTCGAGAATGAGGTCTAGCATACCGGGAATGGAGCAAGGTTCGGAAGGGGACCACAACTTATCAGCATAGTTCGGGAACAAAGCCCAGGGGTCGAAGCACCTCGCCACCATATCAGCTCAGTTCGGTAGTGATTCCTAGAGATCGCAGCATTTTACAGGGATGAACCTCAGGGGTCGTAGCACCTCACCACCAGATCAACTCAGTTCGAAGCAACAGGCAAGTCAAGCAGCAGCTGGCGAGCCAGGTAAGTAAAAATGCATGCATAACTTTGATAGGATTGTAATTATAACACACTGCACAAGTCCCATCAAAGTGGGGGTGACTGTAGGCACTGTATTTTTGCACATAAGTCCCGATGATGAGCCTCATATGGAGGTACTACCCGATAAGTTACGGAAGTCACGGGAAACGGACGTCGGAAAGGAAAATTCAAAATAAATACCTTGTTGGATTTAATTCGTTTGCCTAGCTTTGGGTTCGCTCGTTGGATCTCTGTTTTAAAATTCATCATTGGCCCAAAACCCCCGCAACCCATACCAAGCCACACACCCAAGCCCACACACCACCAACCCACACGCCCAAGCCCACCAAAAAGGTCAAGCCACACGCCCAAGCCTCCAAGCCCAATCTAAAATAATTAAACACATGTTGAAATCTAAATAAATCACCTTCCCAAATTAAATAAATCAAATCAAATCACCTTCCCAAATTAAATAAATCAAATCAAATCACATGCCTAAACTAATTATATCAAATCAAATCTCATAATCCTTTCCTAACTAAAACTAAAACAAAATCACCTTCCTAATTCAATGGATCTTTTCCTTATAGCACAATAATTAAAAGATATCCCCCATGATTGCATGATTTCCTTCCTACCCAAATAAGGACAACCCTAACCCTCTCCTATAAAAAGAGACATAAACCACACCCTCTATTCCCTAGCACATTCATGCCCAAACACAAAAAAATAACCCTGGAGCTCATTCACGGCAATTGACCACAACAACCCAAAAAACCCTAAGCTTCTTGGCTTCCTCACTCCTCTCGCTCTCTCTCTCAAAAACGCACAAACTGCCCTCACCAAAAACCACAAAAACCCTAGATTAATAGACAACTCTCGGCTCACACAAATCACAAAAAACCTGCCCTCACCTCTTAACCTCACACGCCACACAGCTCACCTAGGTTCATGATGAGAGGAAAATATATCAATATTTACCGCCCCTTTTACTTAATATTTTGTTTAGTTTCTCGGGTTTGATGAACGTTTTGATGTGTTTTAGTTTATTTTGCAGATAAAATAATATTGGGACACAATGAAATCATTTAGGACGAAATGTGGGTCAAATAAGGGAAAACATTGGACTTGACATATTAATTTTGGAGATTGGAAACTTGAAAGGGCGTTTTAACGAAGTGCAGTTTTGGAAATTCCAATTTTGCGCATCTGTCGTATTTTGGGCATAACGTTTTACTCCGATATCGGATTAACCTGATTCAAGTTCCAGATTAAAGAAGACGCAAAGATCTACAACTTGGAAAGACAAAATAATTTCGAATTCTGAAGATGTCATGTCCAAAATTGATGAACCATCCAGAAGTGTGTTATGTGTAATTATTAAAGTCATTTTCAATCATTTTCAAAGCAAAAAATAAATTAATAAATAAATAATAAAAATTATCAAATCACCACCAAACATGATAAGCAATTAGTGGAGCAATTAATAATGGATTTGGTGGATGATTTGATGGAGGCAAAATTTACTTATAAATACCAAGCCATTTCATTTGTAAAATTCATACTTTCTTCTAAGGAATTCCTTAAGAATACTAAGAAGATTGTATCTTGTTTGTTTATTTACAGCTTTCAGTAATTAATTTCTGCTTTCGCACTTTCTTTTCTTACTTTTCAGTTTTTACTTTCCACAATTTACTTTTACGCACAATACTTTTCTTTCATTAATTTTCAGTTTTTACTTTTCAGTAATGAGGATGTAACTCCCCTTTGCTGGGGTAAAAGGTAAAACTTTTATTACTAATATTTAATTAATCTCCCTTAATTATAATATATAAACTAGTTAAAACCTGACTTAACGAGGATACCGTCATATTGGTCGGTTGGTAATTATTTAAATTGGTTTTAACCTGACTAAACTGGATACCGCCTGATTAGTCGGTTGGTAATTAATTATTAATTTGACTTAATCTGGATACCGCCTATATGGCTGGTTGGTAATTATCATGCAAAGTTAATATATTATATTAAGGGAGATATCTAAAATAGAAGTAATAAAAGTGGATCCTTTTACCTCAGCATTTTCTTTTATTGTACTTTTATTTTATTTACTATTCAGCAATTTACTTTCAGCATTTACTTTTCAGTAATTTACGTTCAGCATTTACTTTTCAGCATTTAATTTTCAGCATTTAATTTCAGCATTTACTTTCCGTCATTTACTTTTCAGCAATTTACTTTTCAGCATTTTACTTTATGTCTTTTATTTTTTACTAGCCCTAGTTATGTGTCGTAACTAAGTTAGTTATCCAGGGTTGTGATGAATTCTAATATCACCGGTTTATAAGTGGTTATTTTATAGTTTGGGTAATTTAAAGGTTTACTTATTAAGTCTTAAGCTTAATGCTTCTTGTTGTCTGATCACCAATAAGATTGATGTGGTAAATCTAAAGTAAACTTGACAAAGGAATTTTAGGTTTCAGCCTTAGACTTAATAGCCCACGATCTTCCTTGAGGATATATAACTCTTTAATAGATTTCCTTACAGGATAGACATATACCTATCGGGCGGGGGTAGCCATAATTGGAACTTAAACTTAATGAATCCAGATAATTTGGTTGACATAGACATATGGTTCAATTGGTTTAAACTGTGTATTTGCGTCTGACCATCGACAGAGGCTTTCGCATAATTTCGTGTTCCAGGTTAGTAAACCAATTTATTACACAAACATAAAATAATCACTTCAACTTTTAAAAGATATTAGAAAGATTCACAACCCTAGATCTTTGAGTCTTTTGTTATTTTCCTTAGTATTTTCTTTTATTTATTTTAATTATTTTAATTAAGGAAAACCACATTCAACCAATCAAACAATCATTCTCTTCTCTATTTAATTAGATATTTGTAAATAAACAGATTCAACAATTAATAACAACAATAGGAATTAAGTCCTCGTGGGATCGACATTTTTATGCTACTTGAACGATACGTGCGCTTGCGTTATATGTGTGTGTTTACGCCGGTCAGTTCAACACGTAGCCATACAGCCCCACGAACCACAACAACCCCTCAACAACCAAACAAAACAAAGCCAACAAAAACGCATAACCCATTCACGCCATACACAAACCGACGCCTAAGGATACACACACGCATGGCCATAAGTTAAGAAACCAATAAGCCACGACTTCAATCACTCGACAACCCCATGCATGCAGCTCCCACATGAAGACAACACACACAGCACTAAATACTCACCGACTAAGCCACAAAGAAGCCACGACAAGCATTGACTAACCTACCCACAACAAGACAAAAATAACCGATCAGCCGAGAACAACAAAGCTTCACAGCCCTCCCTCACGCAATACACAAACAAAAAACCAACGCAGCAACAAAGCTAAAACAAAGGCCAAAATATACCATGAAACTGTGACCGTGAATCACCCAAAAACATTGACTAAAACACCCCAAAAATAGTCCAAGAAATTGACCAAAAACAGTGCAAAATCACCCTTGAAAATAGTCTATAAACCCTATAAAACAGTCCCTGAAAACAGCGCCAAAACAGAGATAAAACAGCAGCGAAACTGAATCGGAAAGTAGAGAAAACATTGAGAAAAATGGTAGTGAAACCGAACCAGCGAATCGAAGGAGTTGTGGAGCATTAACCTTTCCGAAAACCTGTAACGCACTTCCAAGAGGCAACTTAAAAGGTAAGACCTGAGGGCACCCTTGTATTTATTCTCGTTCATCTTTTTAATTATTTATTAGTATATCTTTGCATGCTTCTCGTTGGTTTATGTATGTTATTGTTATAGGATGAATGATTTTGTGCTATCTCTCGTGGTATATCGGATGGAAACCCAAACGTAAATTCCGTAGCCGAATCCGAATGGACGGTAGTGCGGTCTGAACTTGGGATACAATTCCACGTACTACTTGAGAAACGGACATATTTTGTTTTATCTAATCTTGTGTTCATCCATGGTTCATTAGAAATAACATGTTATTTCCATGCATGATTTAGTTATTTCTTTCGCACTAGGAGTTTAATTATATCTCTTCAATGTTTATGTTTAGACAATATTATTTATTCATGTTTCCGCATTTATCAATTTAATATGTTCATGAAGTTGTGTGTTTTCCGTTATGTCGACTTACTTTTATGCATGCAAACTTAGATATAGGTTATACTCTTATGTAAGCAAACTTAGATATAGGTTGTATGCAAATTTAGATATAGGTTATCCTTGCGTATGTATGTTGCGTAGATTTGGTTATATTATCGCATAAATTCGTTCATTACAAGTGGCATAAGTAATGGACCATTCTGAACCCAACGGTTTGAGGTATTCCCTTGCGAGGGGTGAGTGCGGCCTTAAATCATTTCCCATTTCACACTGGGTGGTGACTCTTTTATTCTCCGGTTTAGTCCCCCGCGGGCTACTCCGTACTCCCGATCGGGCCGCGAGCCTGGACCAACGTCACCGATTTCAGTGTCCTACACCTGGCCCGGGCTTTTTTCACCCCGGGCCGGACCCGAGTTTTTTTTTCCACCCTTATTTTAGACACAAGTAGTTTTTTTGGAAAGATTTCCAGAAAGAAAGTTGTTTCAAATAAGGAAAAAGATTTCAAAAAAAATGACTTGAGATAAATTTGGTTTTATAACCATGGATCTTTCAATAAGAATTTGGTTTACCCGGAGGACGAGTTCGGGAGGATAAAATACTGATACAATCACTAGGAAGTGTTAGGATTTTGGGCAAAATATCCGGGTTACGCAGCAGAATGCGGGAAAATCAAATCTTCTCATTTCTTTAATTTTTCTTGGGTAATCACTCAATACTCAAAAACTAAAATTCTTAACCCAGAAATCATAATTTCAGAAAATTACCATACAATCTCAAAACTTTCAATTTTAATCATTTTAGTCCTAAGTTGTTCAAAATAAGCTTAGGTGATTTCCAATCACAACCAAAATGATTTGTACATCAAATATAAATTAAAAACAGAAATCTGAAGAATTTCCAATTTTTTCAGTAATTACGGAAATGCCATTAAATTTTATATTTTGATCATTTTCGTTCTAATTTGTCAAATACATAATTATGTGGTTCCAAATCACTACCAAAATGATCTATACATGTCTTTACATGAAAATACAATTTAAATTCAAGAAACCAATTTTTCCCAAATTGCCGAATAGGTCCCTCAACTTTCCAAAATTATACTTTAGTCCAAATCGGTTCAAAAACCATTCAAGATCAAGTCCAATCAACACCACAAATTTAATATGCATCGTATATACATCATTAATTAACACATATATGAAAAGTCCCAAATTTGGAGTGAGTTATCAACTCTAATTTTATAATTTACATAAATTGACAAATTAACACCAAATTAGTTAAATTCAACATTTTAATTCAATTTTTACCACACCAAACAAGTCTCACCATCATGAAACAACTCAAGAAAAATTCTAGGTTATTTATTAGTGGCTAAGTAACTCTAGAATGGAAACTCACCATCAAATGGAAAAAAGAATACAAATAAACCAATTTCATGCATTCTTTACACATATACATGCTTCCATCTTTCTTCCAAGTTCTCAACCATCAAAATACATCCACAAGAAAGTAGAGGAAAAACTAAGCTACACATATTGAAGCCTAGGATATTAGAAACAATTTTCAAAAAGAAGAAAGTAAGAAAAAACTTACAAATTCCTTTAGATTTCAAGCTTTCTTTTTCTTTCTTCTTTTTTTCCTCTCTTTCTCTCTTTGTATTTGATTTTTAGGGTTATTAGATTATGAAAAAAAAAACACGGCTTTATATATTTTTCACAATTGCCGAAAATTGGAAAAAAAATACAAGCCAAGTATTTTTAATTTTGTTTCAATTAAAAAGAAAATGATTTAATAAAAATTTGTAGTGTAAAATAATTAAACAATTTAATGTTTATCACAAATTAACCTATTAAATCAATCCATTTAAAACCAATCAAAATTGTCCATTATATCCTGTTGATGGTGTTTTCAGGCACTATGATATTTAAAGCTGCACGACAATGATAGAAGGGTATTCCCTTCTTGGGTGAAACCGTTAAAACCGACCCGACCACCTTGCAATAAAAGAACAAGCACCTTACGGTTTCAAACCAACCACAACAGATATAGACCGAGCACTTTATGACAAGTGACCGAGTACTTGGGTTCAGATGACCGGACATTATCAGGTCGACAGCAGCATTCTCAGTACAAAGGACTATCATGACCGACCTCATGAAGACCGACCAGATAGAGAGATATGCTCAAGAAGATGACACCCTATTCTTGCGGATAAGATGACAAGCTATCATACTTTCATGAGGAAAAGTAATGAGTCAGTATCCAAAAAGGAATAAGAAAAGTGGAGGCAATGTTAGACTAGGAATCCTTACGAGAGGAGAACACTAATTCGACCAGGAATTCTTATACAAATAGGAGTCTGATTTCTGTACTATTATAAATAGGAGGGTAGAGTATGTGTAATGGCATCAGAATCATTAAGCTCAGACCTGTAAACAAAAAACAGATCTGAGAACTGTATTCGAGTAATAAAAAGTATCATCCCTTTTGTGCCCGTGGACATAGGTCGGACCGAATTCCACCGAACCACATTAAACCTCCTTGTTGATTGGTGTATTTATCCGTCTCTTGCTAAATTTCCTTTTGGTTCCCCCTTAACCAAACAAATTCACTATTGAATAAGGATTAACTCGGAGGTGAAATTCCCATTTTACCCTGAGACCAAAATCCACCGTCAACGGTTGGCGCCGTCTGTGGGGAGTCCAACAAAAAGCAGCTCGCGTGGTAAGACAATGGTAGAAGATGGAAATCATCAATCTTCAGGGAATCCGGCGACAGACTAGATGAAAAAGATGGAAGACAGCATGAGGTCCATGATAGATCGGCTAGAGAGAACTGAGGGAACGAACAATGAGAGACCATAAGTCGGAACGAGTCGAAGAAGAGGTGAGAAAGCAGAAGGAAAAAGGGTGGTAGATACAAGTGAGGATGATGGACCGAGGAGAAGGGGCCCCGACGGGATGAAATCCGTGGTTGTAGAAAAAGATTCACAAACAGAGGACACATGGGAAGAAGAGGAAAGAGGACAAAGAGGACAATCACTTGATCCCTCTTATGATAGCCTCCACAACTCCAGAAGAGAAGAAAGGGAGTATAGCGAGGATGTGCGAGAAGTTTCAAAACATAGGGAACACCGCACCCAAGGCAATGGATGCGTAGAAAGGTACAGAAAAAAATGTAGCGGCACAACCAATGAGATAAAATCTTGGTTAAAAAATGAGATGACCAAATGGGGGGTAAGCCTCAAGACCGATGCAAGAAAGATCGTTCGTTCGGCACTTTAAAAGGGCCTGCGTCCCCAAAAAGACGATTGGAGAAATAAGGCTTATGAAGCAAGGAGATGACGAACCCCTAAAAGTTTTCATTGAAAGATACCACAACATGGTATTAGAAGTCGGAGGATACGAGTCCCTAGAAGCCCTAGAAAGCTTAAAGGGAGCCCTAAAGGTCGGGAGGTTATGGACTCATCTAAGAATCCAGGACACGCCGAATTATGCCACCGCTCTAGAGGTAGCCCAAAAGTTCGTCTTGGTAAAAATCGAAGAAAATATCTCCCGGAAGGGGACGGCCATTCGAGAAAGAACAGCAAGAACAGAGGCCCTCCGACGACCGGACAGGGAATTCAAAAGATTCAATCCAAAACCCAAAGAATTCAAGCCGATACCTCGAAGAGATCAGGAAAGAGGGGTCGCGACTCAGGTAAATCCTATAGTCCGAGAAGAAACATATGTTCCCCTGAGCAAGCCACCGGGGCAAATCATCATGGAGATACAGGAAAAAGGCCTCTTGATAGAACCCGACCTCAGGAGGTTCCCCCCAGATAAAAGGAACCAGAAGTCTTACTGCATACATCATAACCTGAAGGGGCACACGACGGACGAATGCAAAGATCTGCGGGAACAGATGGAGGACCTAGCAATAAATGGGTATCTAAATAGTTACATCGACCATGAAACCATGGTAGCCAGATAGAGGGCGCGAAACCGACAGGTGAACATCATCGCAGGGGGAAGTACGCTGGCCGGGGACTCTAACCGATCAAGAAAGAACTATAGCCGAGCTCAAGGGGCAGAGGTGATAGGAACAGAAAGACCCCCGACACTACAAGGAGGTCGGTCGGTGCCCATAATGTTTAGCGACGAGGATGCACGAGGGGTGAGTTTCCCCCATGATGACGCGCTGATAATCAAAGCTACAATCAGCGGCACAGAGGTAGATAGAATCCTGGTAGACCCCGGAAGCGCAGTGGACATAATATCCAAGGAAGCTTTAGAAAGCCTGGGAGTAGAATATGTAACCCTAACTAATGACGGCACCCCTCTATATGGTTTTGGAGGCTCAATGGTCATCCCGCTAGGAAGAATACAACTGGCAACAACCATCGGAACTCACCCCCGAACCCGGAAAGTTATGGTAAACTTCACCGTGGTGGACTGCCTGAGCAGTTACCAAGTCATTGTCGGTCGACCTTTTATGATGAAAACGAAGGCTGCGATGTCCTGTCACTACCTGAAACTGAAATTTCCTACCCGGGAAGGGATCAGAATCATATGCGGAAGTCAGAAGATAGCCCGCAGTTGTTTCGCCACTCTCTCACAAGAAACCCTCTGCATCGAAGGAAGCACCAAGAAGAGGCAAAGAGGGAAGGCGAGGAAAATCCAAGGCAGGACCGAATAAAAGCATAAAGATAGTTGGAACTTGGATGAGATCCTAAAAGAGGGCCTGCTGGAATGCCTGCGGGAGTACCCCGACATCTTCGCATGGGGACACAATGACATGCCCGGGATTGATCCAAAGTTCATCAGTCACCGCTTGGCAGTAACCCGGCACACAAATCGGTTAAACAGAAAAGAAGAATCTTTAACCAAGAACAGTGCAGAGCAGTGGCGTCCGAGGTGGAAAAACTATTAAAAGCAGGCTTCATCAGAGAAGTCAAGTACCCAGAATGGGTTTCAAACGTGGTATTAGTAAATAAAGCAAACGGGAAGTGGAGGATGTGCGTGGACTTCACCGACCTCAACAAGGCATGCCCGAAGGACAGCTTCCTACTGTCAAACGTAGATCAGTTGGTAGATACGACAGCCTGTAAGGGACTACTAAGCTTTATGGACGCCTTCTCAGGATACAACCAGGTCAAGATGCACCCTGCTGACGAGGAGAAAACAACTTTTGTCACCGATCAGGGGCTTTACTGCTATAAAGTAATGCCCTTCAGATTAAAAAACGCAGGAGCCACCTTTCAGAGGCTGGTCAACAAGATTTTCAAACCACTCATCGGCACATCAATGCTGGTGTATGTTGACGACATGATAACAATGTCTGAGGCGCCAGGGTGCCACGTCACCGACCTGAAGAAAACCTTTGAGTTATTGAGGAAGTACCATTTAAAACTCCGGGAAGTGCGCCTTCGGGGTGGCCTCCGGAAAGTGCGCCTTCGGGGTGGCCTCCAGGAAGTTTTTAGGATACATGGTGAGCTCCAGGGGCATAGAAGCAAATCCACAAAAGATAAAAGCCGTACTGGACTTGAAATCTCCCAGGACGGTGAAAGAAGTTCAAAGTCTAACCGGCAGGCTAGCCGCACTCAACCGATTCATCTCCCAAGCAACCGACAAGTGCCACCCTTTTTTCAAAACCATCAAGAAAGCTCAAAAGGGGATCGACTGGACGCCGGAGTGCGAGGAGGCTTTCCAACAAGTGAAACAATATCTAGCGCAGCCCCCGCTCCTAGCAAAACCTCTCCCCGGAGAGAAGTTATACGTGTACTTAGCTGTTTCAAGACACGCAGTAAGTTCGGTGCTGGTGCAAGAGGCCGACCGAACCCAAAGACCAGTGTACTATGTCAGCAAAACCCTACTGGATACAGAAAAAAGGTATCCAGTACATGAGTTAGTTGCCATATCTTTGATCATTGCAGCTCGGAAATTGCGGCCTTACTTCCAAGCCCACCCCATCGGGGTTTACACCGATCACCCCCTGCGACAGATCTTACAAAAACCAGAGGTCTCGGGAAGGTTGATGAAATGGTCGGTGGAGTTAAGCGAGTACGATATCTCCTACCTACCGAGGACATCAATAAAAGGGCAAATAGGAAATGTCAGTGGACGGGTCCGTCAGCTCGCAGGGCGGTGGAGCCGGGATCGTGTTAAAAAATAACAAGGGGGAAGAAGTATTGTTTTCCTTAAGGTTCGCCTTCGAAACCACAAATAATGAAGCGGAGTATGAGGCAATCCTGGCCGGATTGAGGCTATGCACGGTAATGGGAGTCCACGACGTAATGGTAAGAAGTGACTCACAGCTTGCTATTCAACAACTGAAGGGCGAGTTCCAGGCTAGGGAACCCAGAATGAGAGCCTACTTGACTGAGGTAAAGAGGTTGTAGAAAAGATAAGGAACGTTCACTTTGAACAAATCGGACGAGAAGACAATGGCGAAGCAGATTCTCTCGCACGGCTCGCATCTTCAATAAAAACAGAGAACCCCATAACAGTCCCTCTAATCTGCCTCCGAGAAAAGAGCATAGGAGAACTCGAAGTAGAAACCCTGGAGAAAGAAGATGAAACTTCATGGATGCAACCGATCAGAAAATATTTGGAAACAGGAGAGACACCCGAGGACAGAAAGGAAGCCAGAAAACTAAAATTCAAAAGCACCAAGTTTTCCTTAATCGAAGGAGTGCTCTACCGAAGAGGCCACACAGTACCCCTCCTAAGATGCCTGGCAAAAAAGAAGCAGATTATGTGCTCAGGGAAATCCACGCGGGCATATGTGGAAGTCACGTCGGAGGAAGATCAATCGCCTTTAAAGCCTTAAGACAAGGATTTTACTGGCCGACCGTGCATCAGGACGGTGTGAGGGTAGCTCAGAAATGCGAAGGTTGTCAGAAAAATGCCAACCTCCACCACCAGCCAACAGAACAATTAACCACCTTATCCATCCCCTGGCCTTTCGCGCAGTGGGGGCTAGATATCATAGGACCAATGCCAAAAGGGCGAGGGCAGGCAAAATACGCAATCGTAGCCATAGACTATTTCTCAAAATGGGTAGAAGCCGAGCCGCTATCCACCATCACGGAAAAGAAGGCCACAGAGTTTTTAAAGAGAAATATTATCTGCAGGTTCGGAATTCCCCGAGCAATCATTACTGACAACGGAAAACAGTTCGATAGCAAAGGATTCAGGAAGCTCTGTGAAGACCTCCAGATCGCTCTAAAATTCACCTCGCCAGCCCATCCCAAGTCGAACGGATAGGTTGAGGCAACAAAAAAAACCATCAAGATGAACCTCAAAGCTCGGCTCGGATCATGCAAGGGCTTATGGATCGAAGAATTACCAGAAGTACTATGGGCACATCGGACGACCTACAAAAATTCCACAGGGGAGACGCCGTTTTCCCTATCATACGGATGTGAGGCCGTCATTCCAGCAGAGATCGGGATAGCAACTCACAGGCTCCGCCATTTTGGGAATGAGCAGAATGAAGAACTTATCAAAAACCACATCGACCTGATCGAAGAAATGAGGGAAAAATCAGCTATGAAAGCGGCAGTCTACCAGCAAAGAATGGCCCGTTTCTACAACAGAAAAGTTCGAGCCAGCTCCTTCCTCCCGGGCGACTTGGTATTGAGAAGGGTCACCTTAAACACCCGGCGACCAGAGGAGGGCTCATTAGGTGCCAAGTGGGAAGGGCCCTACAAAATCACAGAGGTAGTAAGGCCATGGGGTTACACCTTGGAACAGCTGGATGACACAAGACTAAGAAAACCGTGGAACGCCGAGATGTTGAGAAAATACTTTCAATAAATTCTCCCTCCCTTCTTTTCTTTTACAGCAACTCGACAAGGGACAAAAACTCGGATACAAAGCCTCTCTCAAAATGACCCACAGAGAGTTGTAAGAAGGGCAGTATGTCCCCGTATATTAATAAAAACTTTTCTTTCCCAAAATTTTCACCCACTCTTCTAAAAATAAAAATAATATATGATTTTTGTAAACTGTATTCAAAACTCCAGGGACATACTGAACACAACAGTCCAGGGTCAAAAACACAAAAACTCGCAACTACCTGACCACGGCTACCACCATAAAAAAGCACAAAGCCACACCAGAATCAGTCGACTCCATACAAGCATTAAAACATCAGAGACGAAGGTGAATCAGAGTACAGATCCGTGAGAAGCATAGCACGGGGAGGGATGATACCCCCATGGCAATTTCCTGCTCCAAACGCTACCGAACAAAGGGAAGAATATGCCCTCAAAAGTTTCAAACACTTCAGGGGTGGATCTTATTCCACCGAGGTCACTTAACTATTCGGCTCGGGGTCAGGTTACATCACACCGAGTCATGCTCATTGGTCTGGGGACGGGACATTCCCCCAGAACCAAGTATCTCTCTCGGCTCGGGGTCCTTAGGGACATACTCAATGCATAGGATCCGCGAGAAGCATGGCACGGGGAGGGATGATACCCCCGAGGTGATTGCTTACTCCAATGTTGCCGAACATAAGGAGGAACATGCCCTTAATGTGTCGAGTACTATTTTGATCCTCACTTACCCGATGTAACGGATCCGTGGGAAAGCATAGCACGAGGGATGATGATGCCTCCGTGACGATTGCTAGCTCCAGTGATGCCAGACCTAAGGAGGGATATACCTTTAGCATGCCGGACACTCTTTGATCCATTCATCATTTGGATCCAAGAGAGGCGCAGCACGAGGATGCGTTGTGCCCCTGTAGTGTGTGCCTGCTCCAGCGTGGTAAGGAGGAGCCCTCGTACAATACACAGGCTCCACAGTGACCCAACGTATAGAGGATGTGCCCTTACCATTTAAACGCTCTCTGATCCAAATCCTGGTTCGCCAAGACGCTGAATTAAAAGATTCAGAATTGTGTTTTGGAGACCTCGGACAGGACGCTGTCTTGAGGCATCTATGTTGTTGTTTATACTTGCAAAACATTTTTGGAGTAAGTGCTAAGTCACCCCCACCTTTTAATCTTATTTTCCAAAGTTTTATTTTTGTTTTTCGCTGGACTGGTAAGGGGACGCCCGTGCCTGATTTGGTAGGGCTTCAAAGGTTGATTCACTTCCCTTCTATACAAGTCCCAAAGATTACCCGGCTCGGGGCTGGATTTCATTCCGCCGAGGCCATTAAAATAATCAGCTCGGGGCTGGATTACGTCCCACCGAGTCGGTTCTTTTTGGACTGGGGAGGTAACATTCCCCCAGAGCCAAGTGTTTTCCTCAGCTCGGGGTCGGGTTACGTCCCACCGAGTCGGTTCCTTTTTAGACTGGGGAGGTAACATTCCCCCAGAGCTAAGTGTTTTCCTCAGCTCGGGGTCGGGTTACGTCCCACCGAGTCGGTTCTTTTTGGACAGGGGAGGTAACATTCCCCCAGAGCCAAGTGTTTTCCTCAGCTCGGGATCGGGTTACGTCTCACCGAATCGGTTCTTTTTGGACTGGGGAGGTAACATTCCCCCAGAGCCAAGTGTTCCCCTCAGCTCGGGGTCGGGTTACGTCCCACCGAGTCGGTCTTCTTTGGACTGGGGAGGTAACATTCCCCCAGAGCCAAGTGTTTTCCTCAACTCGGGGTCGGGTTACGTCCCACCGAGTCGGTCTTCTTTGGACTGGGGAGGTAACATTCCCCCAGAGCCAAGTGTTTTCCTCAGCTCGGGGTCGGATTACGTCCATCCAGCTCATGTTGTCCCCCACGGAGGGGTCTCAAGTGTTCGGATAACAGGAAACATAAAGAAAAACAAAAAGAGAAAGAGATAAGAAAAACACATAGAGATAAGTATATATCAGGATACAACATGAAATGTTATTACAAAAAAGTTAAGTATACACAGGGCCTCGTCCGGGTTACCCTTTCTCAATCAGCCCGCACAGGGGCAGGAAGTTCTTCCTCGGCTGGCTCAGACGACGGAGGGATCGGCTCGACCTCAGGAGGGGGACATCAGCTTCGACCTCGGCGACATGAGAGACCTCTACTTCAAGGATTGGAGGTGGGATCTCAAGACAGTCCTCTCCAGGAGCAGGAATATCATGTATGCCTTCTTGGAAAACTGAGAGACCGGAGCAATCGAAATCGAGTCGGGATCCATCACCCCTTCAGGAGAAGGGGGCAACCATCATTTAAACTCATCCTCCGAGATCTCCCCCTTGCAGAAGCGGATGGCCGAATGAATAGGGCCCATATCAAGACTGGGCAGAACCATTGGGATGATCTCGGTGCAATCCCCGACCCCCTCTAGACGAATCGCATCTCTCTTCTCTTCCAGCTCTGCCTCTTTTCCCATGAGCTCATCCCGAGCTCGCCCCAATTCCTCCTCCTTGGCCCGCAGCTTATACTCCACGCTGCCTATCTCCACCTTGAGGATCCCAATCTCAGTCAGGGCCTCCACCAAACTTGCCCTCGCTTCTTCAGCATTCTTCCGCTCTAGAGTGGCAGCAGCCTTAAGGGCTTTATTTGTCTTGACAACTTCGACCGCGGCCAGCTCGTGATCCATATTCCTCTCTTCAGCACTAGCCAGCTTGGCCTCCACTTCAGAAAGACGATTTTGAAGCCTCTGGGATTGGCCGCCTTCGGACAAGAGGCTTATGAACAAATCCTTGTTCTTGGCCACCAAATAATTTGCCTGCCGAGAAAGAAAGAAAAGTTAGAAAAATAAAACAAAGTCCAAAAGACACCTCGGATATAGAAGAAAAGCAAAAAAATAACCTGGGCCAACTGGGAGCACAGCTTTGCGACCACCTCCTCGGGCGAAAGGTCCTCGAACCTCAGAATCATCTCAGGAGGTACGGCCTCAGCCAGCTCATTGAAAGCCGGCACCAGATGGGAAGTAGCCTCCCTAATATCCTTCCCGAGGTCATCAACCCCGAGAATCACAGAGCCCTTTAACTTCTTGGAAGGACCCCCCTGCCGAGCTGAAGTTCCTTTACTCGGAGCCTCCTCCTCCTCCTCCAATTCCCGCCCCAGTTGAGTATCCACGGCTCCAAACTGACGCTTCCTTCTCCTGGAAGGTCTTTGAGGGCTATCAGGACGGATAACACCCATTAGAGATGCCTCGGAGGATGAAGATAAACTCTGAGAGCTCGGCCGTTCTACCCTCTCAGCCACCTTTTTAGCCTCAGAAGATTTTGGTCGTTTTTGGGAGGTGCCAGCTCCACCAAGGCCGGTTTTCTTCGAAGCGCCGGCCAACCGATCAAGGTATTTTGGTCTCTTTGACATACCTACAAAAAATAAAAAGACAGACGAAAGAAAGGTTCAGAACCTGAGCATACAAAAAAAAAACACAAAAAAAAAGAAGAAAAAAGACATCAAACATGGTAAATAAACATGGGAGTCGACTAGAAGACCAACAAGCGTCTACCTATCCGACCCGAGACCTCCGGAGGAACGGTCCGAATAAGGCACGACTCAACAAAAGCTGCATCATTAACTAATTGCCTCCAGTGGGCGGCATACCCCCGAGCCCAATGTACCCGCCTCCGGACCTGACGAGAAACCTTGGGAGCATCCCTCTAACAAGTTGGGAGGAACCATAGAAGTTAGAAGCCTAACGTAAAAACTAAAGACGGGAACAAAAAAGGTGTTAAACTCCTAACCTCATGCTCTGAAGATGTCCGGGACCGAGACGTCCTCTACGTAAATTTGCAGGACCCGTCCCCAATCTCCAGTGGCCCAAAATCAAAGATCCTTGAAGTTTTTATTGGAGTCGGGGAGCTTACAGACGACGTTGGAAGAATCAACATACGCAGAGAGGTAGTACCATCCATGGTACGACCTAGGATTGGCCTTCAGCCGGTATAATCTCTTCACTTCTTCAAGAGAAGGCTCGCTAAACCCCGCTCGGTGCCAGACCACATGCATGCCGGCAAAAATCCGGCAGCTATTCAGAGTCAGTTGACAAGGATCAATCTCCATCTCGGCCAGCATCCAAGCGAAGTAACGTTGCATCGGCAGCCGCAGTCCACACTCGAAGAAAGCAGGAAGAAGTGCCATCGAGCCTTCGTCAGGTTGACTAGCACGATCCATCGGGCCGGGAACTTCGAGGGCAATATCTATTGGTATATCGTATCGTTGCCGCAGCAGCGCTAGATCGTCCTCAGTTATCTTAGAAGGTTGATCCATGTCCAGAGCCGAGCTGTCAAGATCACCGGGCTTTGGATCCCTCCGAGGGACCCTCTGATGATAACTATCTTGTTCAACTTCGGAAGGAGTAGGGGTAGTATCAAGATCTTCCACGCTGGGTGCCCCCGAGCCCGATGAGATCTCTTCAGCAGGGGGAGTTGAGGGTTTAGCAGGGTTTTCAGGGGAAGAACTGTTGTCAGACATCCCTAACATCCGAAAAATAAAAAGAGGGGGGAAGTCAGTCAATAGCTAAAAACTACTCAGGGCTTCCGTCTTAGCTAAGCAGGTGGGTTCTAAAGTGCCCTAAGCAAAATCCAACAAGCCATAAATCATTTCCTAGCAACATTCAAAGATAACAACAGATTCACAACACACAAAAGGGAATAGGTCGTTCAGAAGACTTACTTGTTCTTTTCGGAAAGGCTAAAGGTTATACAGTGCGGTTTGCCCGTCCCTTATGTTCACAGGTCGCAGCGGAGAGAGAGAAAGAAAACCCGCGATTGAGAGAAACTCCAAGAGCACTGAGTTGAACGAGTCACGGTTGGAGCAGGGAAATGTTTACTGGTAGGAAGGAGAATTTGCCAAAAAGAGTACACAGTGAAAGCCTCGTCTTCTTATAGCCATAATCAGGACGCTCATGGCCGTTGGATCAAAATAGCAAACCCGGATGAACGCCAAGTGTCGACTGCAAAAGAGGTCTGCCAAAATTAAACAGACGGTTGAGATCAGCACACTGTTAAGGCGCCTCTACACGATCGATTCGCTTCCTTTTTGGCGGGAACCCGACGGATGTTTGACAAGTGTCGAACTTAGAAAAAACCCTAAAGATGATTTGATAGGCATTTAAACAGACGTGACTGTTGCGCGTCTCAAGAAAAGGCGCTTGAAAAGAGGCGACGGAACATTTTGATTCAACACCGGGTCGACCCCCAACAGAGTAAATCGGCACACCATCTTTATATAATTCCCGGCACCAACTTGCACACTCATTGGAACCGAGAACTATGGGACAGATGTTGATGGTGTTTTCAGGCACTATGATATTTAAAGCAGCACGACGAGGATAGAAGGGAAATTCCCTTCTTAGGTGAAACCGTTAAAACTAACCCGACCACCTTGCAATAAAAGAACAAGCACCTTACGATTTCAAACCAACCACAACAGATATAGACCGAGCACTTTATGACCGGTGACCGAGTACTTGGGTTCAGATGACCGGGCATTATCAGGTCGATAGCAGCATTCTCAGTACAAAAGACTATCATGACCGACCTCATGAAGACCGACCAGATAGAGAGATATGCTCAAGAAGATGACACCCTATTCTTGCGGATAAGATGACAAGTTATCCTACTTTCACGAGGAAAAGTAATGAGTCAGTATCCAAAAAGGAATAAGAAAAGTGGAGGCGATGTTAGACTAGGAATCCTTACGAGAGGAGAACACTGATTCGACCAGAAATTCTTATACAAATAGGAGTCTGATTTCTGTACTATTATAAATAGGAGGGCAGAGTATGTGTAATGGCATCAGAATCATTATGCTCATACCTGTAAACAAAAAACAGATCTGAGAACTGTGTTCGAGTAATAAAAAGTATCATCCCTTTTGTGTCCGTGGACGTAGGTCGGACCGAATTCCACCGAACCACGTTAAACCTCCTTGTTGATTGGTGTATTTATCCGTCTCTTGCTAAATTTGCTTTTGGTTCCCCCTTAACCAAACAAATTCACTATTGAAGGAGGATTAACTCAGAGGTGAAATTCTCATTTTACCCTGAGACCAAAATCCGCCGTCAACATATCCAATCAAAATAAGCCATTTAAGTTACTTTATTAAAGTAAACAAGATATTTATTATTTAATTAATTTAATTATTCAACATTTGAATAATCAAATAATTAAATACAAATATCTCAAATATATGTATTATATTTACATTAAATAATCAAAATACATATATTATTAAAAAATGTCATATTTCACAATTCGACATTTAATAAATGGCCGAAAGATCTCAAACGCATGTATCTTCGTTTAACCGTTAAACGACTTATAAATGTCATATTTATTAATATTATTTTTATTGTTTTATCACATTATTTCAGCGTGATTCTTTCATGGATTTATTTATTTATCTCTTTAATGGTAATTTATTTTGCTTCCACAAGAAGTATTATTTTCATGCATATGCATGTCAAAATGATGGCATGTGTCTATAAAAGCGAAAAAGAGTGTGGTTGGTACGGTTTTTAGTGAGGTAAATTAAGCTTTGAAGTCCGTTCTTGAACATGCCATATCCTGAAATAGATCAGAAATATGTTTACTACTTACTATGGTTATATGTTGATATTACATTTTTGTTGAATGTACTAAAATTTGAAATGCAATCCTATGTGATTGAATGCATAAGTAAATTCAGAGATGCATTCTATAATTGTTGAAGAAATTTCGACATATCTTTTTTGAGACCTTACCCGGTTTTCTAACTTATTATATCTTTATGAATGTTGGTCTGCAGACGCATCAATTGTCATTGAAACTTGCTTTGCAAAAATCTCAAAATGCAGAACTTAGAAGTCAATTTGAAGGTTAGTGGCACAAAATTTTTTGGTAATATATCATCCATTTTGATCATTTTTATGTTGTTGCTTGCAGGACTCTACAAACAGATGGAGGGGCTGACGGATGATGTAGAAAGATCAAATGAAGTGGTATCATTCTTCCCATTTATTGCCCATTTATTTTTTAATTTACTTTGTTTAAACATAGCATACCCAAGGTTTCACAACTAATGCACTGATAACTTGCCTAATTGTAAATGAAAACAGAAAGAGTAATGAGAGTTTAGAACTAATAGGAAAGTTTCGATTTCAGCACCAATTCGTTTATAGAGATACAATATCTTGTTAGAAAGTCGAAGCAAGCAAAGATAGTTTGGAGGCTGATTGCCTCGAGTCAAGGTTGAATCACACATCAATACTCAAGAACTGCAAAAATTCTCAAACTTTTGTATCATTGGTTTGATAGCATATTTACTTGTGTGCGCTTTATATTTCTATGAATCTATCATATTTATGTTTACATATAATTTCCAAGTCAAGTCCTTGGATCCTGTAGTAGGAAACTATCTATATGTAAACTTGATCAGGAAAAACAATTTAGACCATCCTGTCTGTCCGATCATTTGTTGATAAAAAAAAAAAAAGAGCTTTGTTGCCTGGCACATTATGCAAACCTGGATCCTGATTTAGAGAAATGGCCCTGTAGCTGTGTGATTTGTTAAACTTCTACCGCTGAATGCCTTGCGTCTGAATTTAAATACCCAAAATGGAGTTCAGAAGTAGGTTTATTATTTTTACACTGAAAGCATTTCCTTTCAGGTGCTTATCTTACGAGAAAAGCTCGAAGAGAAGGATCGTGAACTTGAGAAGCTGAAACATGAGTTGCACCAGAAGAGCTTATTGGAAGAGAAGGAGAAGCACGATTCAGTTTCTGATAAGAATATTGGAAACGATGCGACTGAATCTGGGGAACCTGTAAGGTAAGCTGAGCTGTAGACTTGAGCAATTTTGTCGGATATTTTTCATTTTTTTAAGCTTCCCCTTTCTCCTTGTTGTTTGTACTGTGTAAATTAACTAGTTCTATTTTCATTTATATTATTTTTATTAGGTTACTAGTAATTCTGGAATGTGAGATGTGAGTGAGTATTCCTTTGGATTCTCCATTTCCCAGAGTCCTTGTTATTGCATATTTGCATTGCTATTATTCCATTATGAGCCTTGTAGATGATCCATGTTTGATTCGAGTAAAATAACAATAATATAATAATTCTAAGTAATAAAAAAAAAGTAAAATAATAATAATCAAAATACCTGAAGAATATATTTCACTTTATTTAAGCGCTGTAAAATTCAGGTATATCGCAAAAGGTAAAAATTTCTCTGGACTTTCATTTTTTTTTTTTTAGAATCATTGGAAATCCTATCGTCAAATCAATCATTCCGGGCTTAAGTGGAGCAGGTAAAACCTCTGATATCTCAGGTTCTTATAAGAAAGACACTCATTGGATTCAAATCCAGAATCTCAAAGTGAGTTCATGATTCCTACAGATTTTCATAATTTACAATCCTTAATCAACATGAAGTCAAAATACAAATGATAAGGGGCAAATGATAAATTGCCACTATAGTTCATGGGACTGTGATGTAATATGTCAAAGATTGGATTCCGAATCTAATCGGAATTCGGAATTTAAAAATTGGATCCTTTTTAAAAGAAGAAATCAATACAATTTTAATGATTTATTTGTAAGAGCTCCTTTGATTTTTGATTTTCCTTAAATGGGCGGTAAATAATGATATATTTTCCACTCATCACACCCCCAAACCTAATATTTTGCTAGTCCTTGAGCAAAATAATAAAATAAAATAAAATAAACAACTGAAACTAAATTAAACTAAGTCACTTTCGTAGGGATCACAGTTGCATTTAGCGTATCCAACAAGCCTTTAAACCTCCAAGTGTCCCTAGTGGACGAGTTATAGTCTCGTGAGGGTTTACAGCGACGATACCCACAAACGTAAATCAAATGCACACAAAAGCAAAAGATAAAAGAAATAAAATAAACAAGTTAGTAACTAAACAAATGAAATTTCTTATCCAAGTTAGTAGTTGTTTTCTTTCTTTATAAATTAATAATAAGTAAATTCTCCGATTATTTTTACCATTCTCCATATACACAACCAACAAGGTATTATTCAAATCATTGTGCCCACAATATTCATAAGTGTAGTTGAAAAGAGAGTAATATTTTTATCCTAAAGTTATATCAGAATTCAGACTTTTTTGGCAATGAATTTTTTTTTCTCTTTTTTTTTAACATCTTTAATCCATGTAGCGAGCTTTGAGCCAGTGACTCCCAAACCAGTTGACTTTAGGGCACTAGGTGTTAAAACACCCATACAGACTTAATTACTCGGATCTCAGATGTCTTATTTTTTATTTTTTTTTATATAACATCTTCAATCCATGTAGCGAGCTTTGGGTCAGTGACTCTCAAGCCAGTTGGCTTTAGGGCACTAGGTGTTAAAACACCCATACAGACTTAATTACTCGAATCTCGGATGTTTAAAGGTTCTATCGTTTGACGCGAACAATCTCTGCTTACTGAGGCAAGACGTCTGGTTACTAAGTAGAAACTTTATTAATTAACTAACTCAAGCTTTCCCGTTTGACGCGAACGGTCACTGCTTACTGAGGCAAGACGCTTGATTACTAAGTACTAGCTTGGTTAGTGACCGGCGTAATCACACACGTAACGCAAACGTACATATCTTTCAAGTAGTATAAATGTATCGATCCCACGAGGACTTAATATCTAAGCTATTAATTTATGAAGCCAAATTTTTACAAGTATCTAATAGATTGGTCGTTTGATTTGATGTTGACTTTAAAATATCGCGAAAGTGAATTAAAGGAAAATTCAATATTATAAAACTATCTATGGTTGTGAATCCTTCCAATATCGTTTAAAGATGAAATAGTTATCTCATGTTTGTGTATATTTTTGTGTATATTGGTTTACTAACCTGGAACACGAAATTATGCAAAAGCCTCTGTAAATGGTCAGATGCAAATACCCAGTGTAACCCAATTAATCATATGTCTATGTCAACCAAATTACCTGAATTCATTAAGATTAAGTTCCAATTGTGGCTACCCCCGCCCGATAAATATATGTCTATCCTGTAAGGAAATCTATTAAATGGTTATATATCCTCAAGGAAGATCGTAGGCTATTAAGTCTAAGGCTGAAACCTAAAATTCATTTGTCAAGCTTATTTTAAGTTTACCACATCAATCTTATTAATGGCCAGTTAACAAGAAGCATTAAACTTAAGACTTAATAAATAAACCTTTATATTACCCAAGACATGAAATAACCCATTATAAACCGGTGATATTGGAATTCTTCACAACCATAGATAACAGGTTTAGTTACGAAACATATATAAGACTAGTAAAAACTTAAATAAAGTAAATGACATAAAGTAAATGCTGGAAATTAAAAAAACATAAATAAAATAATAAAAAAAATGTTGGGATTAGAGGATCCACTTTTATTATTTCTATTTTAGATATCTCCCTTATTATAATATATTACCTTTGCGTGATAATTACCAACCGACCATATAGGCGGTATCCTGATTAAGTCAAATTTATAATTAAATCCAACCAACCAATAAGGCGGTATCCCATTAAGTCAGGTTTTAAATAGTTTATATATTATAATTAAGGGAGATTAATCTAAATATTAGTAATAAAAGCTTAATCTTTCACCCCAACAGAGGGGAGTTAACTCCTCATGCTGAAATAAAGAAAATAAAGACTGAAAAGTAAAGAAAAAAAGTACTATTGCGAAAAGTAAATAAAATTAAATACTGAAAGTTGTAAATAAACAAATAAGATACAATCTTCTTAGTATTCTCTAGGAAATCCCCAGAAGAATGTATGATTTTACAAATGAAATTCGGCCTCAATTTATAGGTAAAATTTGGCCTCACGCGTCGCGAAGCGCCGTTGATTGTTGACACGTTGCACGACTTTTGCGGAGATGGTGACATGTGGCGTCGGCAGAATTATTAGCTGAATTATTGGCTTGGCGTCGCGCCACGTAAAGGTGTACGTGTCGCGATGCTGACATCAGTAATGACGCGTGTCGATGATGATTGTGTCGGTAGCATGTGATGGTGACACGTGTCCGACGCACGTTAGCAGATTTGTTGTGATGTTGACACATGGCAAACGCATGTTAGTAAGTGCACATTTTAACAAATTTCTCTGATTGTGACACATGTATGGCGCATGTTAGCGGCACATTTTAGCAGCTGGCGCATTTTAGCATGGCGCATTTGAGCAAACGGCGCATTTTAGCAGGAAATTTACATTTTTGCCCTTTTTATCTGTTTTTCACTGTTTTGGCCCCGAATTACCTCCAGAGAGTCCTGTTATTTTATTTATCTACAAAATACCACAAAACACATCAAAATATTCACAAAACTCAAGAAACTATACAAAATATTAAGTCAAATGAGTGGGAAATAGTGATCTATTTACCACTCATTACACCACCAAACCTAACATTTTGCTAGTCCTCGAGCAAAACAAAAAAATATCATAAACATCTTTAAAATAAACATTAAATTAAGCCACTTTCGTAGGGATCACGGTTGCATTTAGCGTATGCAACAAGCCTTTAAATCCATAGGTGTCCCATATGTTCTCCGAGGTAGAAGAGTTTTACAATTCTGAAAATGGTATTTGGAAGTAATCCTGAATTTCATTCGTTTTGTAAGAATTCATTTAGGTTATTTTAATGTTTAATAGTTTCTTGTCTTTGCATGCATGGAAACGAGATTGAGTTTTCTCAAGAAAAGAGCATCAATTTTTTTTTTCTATTTATTTATTTATTTATGACCCTTTCAATATCATTTATGAGATTATTCATTCCTGTTCTGATAACAGAAAGCTATTATCAAGGGCCCTTATATTTTAGATTCTTGTTGATGGAGATATCGGTTTTGACTAAGCACTCAGTGGATGTAAAATATACATTTTATGTTGGAATTGTCTTGAATTTGTTCACTGTCAGTCTTTGATCAGATTTTATTACTTGAACTACTCAGTGGATGTAACATATATTTGTTACACTTTTCAATTTGTACCATATTTCTTGAAGGCCCACTTTCTGAATTTCTAGTATGTTTGGAGATATAACGAAGTTAAATTCACATTCTGTTTCCTATTAGTAGTGCATTTATATGTATTCGGTCGGTAAATACAACGCGGAATATTAATTTGGTGCGGATCGAATATTAATTACCGACTGACGCTATTTTAATCAATAATTTATCTCCAACGAGTCCATTACCGATCGAAGATATTTGATCGGTAATGTGATTACCGATCGAATTTTTTAGATTACTCACCGAATATTTGATCGGTAATCTCTAGTTTTCTTATAATGTCTTCGAGCACATATTTTCCCAGTAATACTATCGATTAATAATAATGGTGTATCTTAATTATGTAAAATATTAATTGTTTCAACTAATTTTCCCATTTGAAATTTTGGTTCCTGTAGGTTCGTTACTTAAAGATCATTGAAAAAAAGCGGATATCACTATCAGGCTCTTCCATGGGTGAGATGATGAGTAGAAAATATATCATTATTTACCGTCCATTTGATCTAATATTTTGTATAGTTTCCCGAGTTTTATGAACGTTTTGATGTGTTTTTAATTATTTTACAGATAAAATAAAATCGGGACGTAATGGAATCAATCATGATTAAATGTGGAACAAATAAGGACAAAAATTGGACTTGACATTTGGATTTTGGAGGTTGGAAACTTGAAATTGCGTTCTAACGAAGTACAATTTCAGAAATTTCAACTTTGCATAATTTTGTATTTTCGCCATAACTTTCTACTCCGATATCGGATTGAGGTGATTCAAGTTCCATATTAAAGAAGACTCAAAGATCTACAACTTTGAAGTTCTTAATAATTTCGAATTCTGAAGTTTTTACAACCGAAACTGATAAAAACTTCCGGAAGTGTGTTATGTGCAATTATTAAAGTCATTTTCAAAACAAATAAATAAATAAATGAAAATTGTCAAACTTCCACCAAACATGTTTTGGTGCCATATTTGGTGGAGAAATTGGTGAAGGCAAAAGTTTACCTATAAATACCAAGTCATTTCATTTGTAAATTTCATATTTTCCTTGAGGTTTCTATTAAGGAACTTGAGGATTGTATTTTGTGTGTTTATTTTCTGTATTTTAATTATGTATTTTATTTTTAGTAATAATAGTTTGTGTGTTTTTACTTTCTTTTATGTTTTATAGTTAATTTCCGCTGGGGAAAGAGTGAAACCTTTAATATGATAATGTAGATTAATCTCACTTATTTTATAATATGAAAATTGTAATTTAATAATATGGATTAAAGTTGATACCGCCTTAATGACTGGTTTTATTTATTTAACATTATGTGACACCGCCTATATGGTCGGTCTTTAGGTGACAGATAATTACCGCCTATATGGCTGGTTTATGGACAAATAATAATACCGTCTTTATGGCTGGTTTGACTTAATTGAATAACACTGACAATTTCTATATTATAATAAAGTGAGATTTCTACATTTGAAATATTAAAGGTGGATCCTGTAACCTCAACATTTTATTTTATTCTAAGGAAGTGATGAAACACAATATTCACATGCTTAATAATTGATTTAATTATATTATGTTTAATGCTTTGGTTTGTTTATTGAATCTTAAGCTTAATGCTTCTTGATGGATGATCACCAATAAGATTGATGTGGTAAACTTAAAATGAACTTGGAAAAGAGATTTTAGGTTTCAGCCTTAGATTCAATAGCTCACGATATCACCTTAAATGATCCTTATGTAGATTTCCTTCCAGGATAGACATATACCTGTCGAACGGGGGTAGCCATAATTGGAACTTGAACTTAATGAATTCAGATAACTTGGTTAACATAGGAATATGATTAATTGGGTTATTGTGTGGAATCATAACCCTAGATGTTTGTGTCTTTTGTTTATTTTCCTTAGTATTTTCTTTTGTGTTTTTATTTATTTATTTATTTAGCAAATCCACATTCAACCAACCAATCAAGCAATCATTCTCTTCTCCCTTTAATTAGATACCTGTAAATAAATAGAGTCAATAATTAATAACAACAATAGAAATTAAGTCCTCGTGGGATCGATGTTTTTATACTACTTGAACGATACATGCGTTTGCGTTACGTGTGTGATTTCACCGATCAAGTTTTTGGCGCCGTTGCCGGGGACTTATTTTTTCTTGAGTTATTAATTTTGAAGCTATCTAATTTACTTGAACCTAATTTTCTTTATTTTTATCTGTAATTTTTATTTCTTTCTTTTATTTTTCAGGTGGTTGAAAATGGATCTTCATTGGGTGATAAAAGAATTACGAGCTTTACGAGGTGAAGATACACCCCAAATCAGGGAGCAACAGTCCGGTTTTCTGAGGCCTGTTGTCCAGCCCAACAACTATCACTAGATGTCAGAACCAATCAACACAACATTTGCTCAACAGAACGGAATGAGGAGATGTGAGATATGTGATGGTAACCACCCGAACATAAACCATTACTACAATTCAGGGTGGCAGAACTATCAGAGACCTTCATATAATGAACCCGCATATTTCACTGAACCACATTTTCCAACTTATCCACCATCGACCAACGATCTCCAAAGAACCATTTGTGGGAAGACAGTTGACAAACATGCTCGAGAAACGGGAAGCTGAACATGATGCAATGTTTCTGGATTAGATAAAAACCTTATAGAGACTGACAAATGAATTGAGACAAATAATCAACAACCAGAATTACATACCTCACGGAAGAAATTCAGATGAAACTAATGAAGCCTTCGAGTACCAAAGATATCACGATGACACCTTAACAGAGGAAGAGGCTGAGCAGTATCAGGAGCCAGAGGTATCAGTTCAGGAGCCCGAACCAGCAGAATCTCAATTTGATTTCTATTATTCATCGAACTCTGATGAGGAACAAGAACCAGAGCTGTTTGTACCAACTACAAGTGATGATGAAACTATGAAACCTCAAAATGAAGATCTTGGAGCATGCATTGCACTGATGTTTGAAGAAGAGCTGCCCGAGCCATTCATACCAACCACATAGGACAAAAGCCTACAATCAGACACATCTTTACATCATCAGGTTGACACATATGGAGCATGCATTTCACAGATGACATATGGAGAGCTGAACAATGAAATCCTAAAATAAATCTGTGAAGAAAAGGTGGAGAAAAAAACAGAACAAATGGAGGAGAAAATGTATGATTATATTGAAGATCTCATGCATTCAGAGAGAAACATCACTGTTTTAGGGAGTACAGATCAAAGACATCGCCCATAAACTTGACAGAATGGTACTCTCATTCCAAGTCAACCACCATACTAGACCTCCTGATTCTCTTTCTTTCTTTTTAGAAACTACTGGAGCGACAAAGTTTAAAAGGTGGCACAAGCACTGAATGAGACAAAATTCTTTTTACCACTTTACTATTGGAAGAGACCCTTCAAAAGCAACGCTCATGGAATTGTCTTTAATCGGACATCCAAAACCACGCTGAAACCTCCTTGACGGATAGACTTCAGACACGTCTGGCTGAAGATGATAAATTTAACTCTAACAGGGAGGCAACCCATACAAAATTTTTATTTTATTATTATTTTATTGTTCGTATTTTGTGTACACATGTTGTATAATTTTTTTAATTTTGTGTGTTAGTTTTGCAGGGAAAGGTACAGACGAAACACTTAAAGCAGAGTAAGCCAGTAAAATTTGGGATATCACGGAATAAAATTTGACAAAATCGTGAGGATAAAAATTCAATTCAGTAGAGATGGCAGAGTAAAGAGTCAACTCTTGATACACATCTAAATGGATTTATTCGTCTAAAAGACTCGATTTTGTCCCGAAAAAATGACGTCGCGATGTAACCTGCCCACGTCGCGACACAAACGAGGCAGAATGTGTACTTCGGTTAAGTATTGAGCATCGTGACACATCATTTCTGAGTCGCGACGCAAATGAGGCAGTGAGTGCCACTCTTGTAAGCCTTTCGAGTCGCGACGTAAAAACCTATTGCGTCGCGACTCTCCAACCAATACACATGATCCTCAAAAAATTAAGGCTACGGGTCACGACACAAACCCCTTATGCGTCGCGACGCGCTCGTAATTCCAGGCCTTAAAACAGCCCCACACACTATTTTTCTTCATTTCTCTTCTTCTCTCATTCGATTTTTCTCTCAAATTTTCTCACATTCTTCATATTTTCTCTCAAAGCAAACACTCTAAACAACCACAAAAACTCAAATCTCATCAAAACCTTCTACCAAAACAAAACCCATGGCATTTTAAGCTAGAATTTAGACTCGTACAACTCTCCATTTGATTGAAAGGCTCAAATCTGGGGATTCCATCTCGTGATTTGGGTAATTTCGTTTCTTTCTCTCCATTTTCTGTAATTTTTCTTTTTCATTGTGCGATTTTGTGTTTTAGATTTGTGATGTTGGATTTGTGGTTTGGTTGATAAAATCGCAGTACTGGGGCGAAGGTTGTGTGATTTTAAAATTTGTGAAGTGTTAGATTAGGTTGATTTTTGGGAAATCTTAAATATTTAGGGGAAACTCTGTCCAATTTTTTTTTTTAAATCCAATGGCACCAAAACAAGTCAGTAGCAAAGCAGCCGCTGAACCATCTTACAATAACGAAAAATTCATGTCTGCGGCCGCTGAGAAACGCTACGAGAAAAGTGTGGGATAAAAAGTCCTAATCATCGAGCGGGGTTTTGAGATTAACCCGGGGTAATTCCCTCAGATTGATTCTATGATTGCCCAAAGGCACTGGCATAAGCTTTACCAGCAGCCTACCCCTGCCTGCATTCCCATGGTGAGAGAATTTTACGCGAATGCTTACGAGCATATAATGTATCAAGTATTAGTGAGAGGCCAAATGGTGGCATTTGATCGGTATACGATCAACAGATTTTATGAGTTACAACACATAGAGGAAGATGAATACACCGAAACCATCGAGCAACATGACTTAGATATCATTTCTAGAACTCTATGCATCCCCGATGTTGTATGGAATATTAACAATAATGGGGAACATGTTAAAATGAGTTCTAGGTTCTTAAGGCCTGATGCCCGAGTTTTGTTCCATTTCTTGACTCGCACCCTCTTACCTGGTACCTACATTACAAATGTCACCAATGAGCGGATGATTCTGCTTTACTCATTAGTTGAGGGACATTCAATAGATATAGGTGGGCTGATTTCAAGTAATATAGTTCGGGCATCTCACTCTGCACAGACTGGACTGCTATATTGCAGTCTCATCACTAAACTCTATGCAGCAGCCGGGGCGCCCATTGACCATAGATAGGAGTCCATACAGCCTACCACTACCCATACTGTACGTATTTTCCATCAACTACGAGCAGAGAAAGTCCCTCCACAAGCTGGCCCTTCTTCTTCTGTACCTGTTGCTCCACCACCGCAACCTCACACTGCTTCGCGAAAATTGTAATCACGTACTATGTCACAGCACATTAAACAGATGGAATCTCGTATTGACTTACTCGTTCAAGATAGCTTGGCCACGAGGCAATTGCTTCACATATGGCTCGCCATCTTAACATGAGCGATGAGCAGATTCCAACATAGCTTGTCGTTTGTTTTGTGTGTTTTGCATGTTTGCGTGTTTTAATTTTTGGATATGCCAAAAAAAAAGTGTCTGATGATGAAATTGTTTATTTTAGTTAAAAAGTTTTAGGAAAAGATAAATGCTAATTTCACTTTTATCCTAATTTGAGCCTAATATCTAGGTCAGACTCATATGCACTTAAAAAAATAGTTCTGTAGCAGTTAGATAATAAGGAATTGAAAAAGTGAGAAATAATCGGTGGTTGATGAATGACTGTTTGCCTGAATATCTGCTTCTGTCTACATTTTATTTATAATGTGCGATATGATGATAAAAAAAAAGTTGAATAAAAACTAACTAATGAGTGGTAAATAGATCACTATTTCCCACTCATTTGACTTTATATTTATATAGTTTCTTGACTTTTGTGAATATTTTGATTTGTTTTGTGATATTTTGTAGATAAATAAAATAACAGGACTCTCTGGAGGTAATTCGGGGCCAAAACAGTGGAAATCAGACAAAAAAGCCTGTTGTTGAGGACCAAAAGCCTTCTTCTTCTTCTTGCCTTTCTTGTTCTTTCCCTTGGACCATCCTTGGGAAGAAGCCGAAAGAGAAGTAGTTCTAGGAGGGCGAGTCAGTACTCCCTTCTTAAGGTCCTCTTCTGCCGTGAGTAGGGATGGCAATTTTACCCACAAACCCGCAAACCCGCAAAAACCCGCCCGCAATGGGTAGGATTTGGTAAATATATTAGTGGGTGCGGTGCGGGTTTGGTAATTTAAAGCAGAACCCGCTGCGGGTGCGGTGCGGGTTTGGTATTTAACAATAAAATGCGGGTATCCTCATACCCGCAATATTATTTTTTATTAATTAATATTTTTAGGACAATATAAAAAAACTAACAAAACATAAACTTAAAACACCAATCCACAACTCCACACTCCCACTCAGCCACAGCCCGCAACCTGCCCAACTGAAGATTTTTTGCATGACTATTATTGTTTTTTTTTAATCATACTTGTTAATAAAATTATAATACAAAAATTTGGATTAAGTTCACATGATCAAACAAGAGAGGAGTAAAATAAGCTAGTGTTTACTGCAACTTCAGTAGCTTTCCTGCTTCTTCATTACACTTATACCGCTTGAGCCTTGTAAGCATCATTTTCATTACACTTAGCATAAAAAATATGACCCAAGATTGCTGATTACTTTTTAGCTTATGGTCGATTGAGTTGGCTAACTTTGATCATTATAATTATGAAGGGAAAACTCGTTTTAATTATGTTTATATGAAAAAAATAAACATATGGTATCGAGTCTTTCATACATTATGTTATCTATGTACTGTATATACATACATTGCATGTTGTATATGTCAAATGAAAAACAAATGTGAAAACTACAGCTAGTAATTAAAAATAAATTATTTAATTAAAAAAATTATATTATTAAGAACATAACGTAATTCAATATTTTAAAAACCCGCAAAAAATTCGTTGGGTACCAGTGCGGGTTTGGTAATTTATTTTTATATGCGGTGCGGGTTTGGTAATGAAACTTAAAACCCGCAACGGGTATGGTGCGGGTTTGGTAATTTATTTACATATGCGGGTGCTGGTTTGGTAATGGCAAACCCGCACCATACCTTACCCACTGCCATCCCTAGCCGTGAGCAACATCCTATGTAGCTCCTGGTAGGTACAGACAGTCCCATGCATGTTGAAGTACATCACGAACTGGCGAAATGAAGCTGGCAGTGAACCAAGAATGACACTCCTACCGAGAATGTCATTCAAGATGAGATTATGTTGCCTCAATTGATCGATCAAATCGATCATCTGAAGAACATGTAGGCTGACACTCTGCCCCTCATCCAGACGGGCATGGAACAGTTCCATGGCGACTTTGTGAACAATAACTTGTTCCTGGTTCTCAAACGATTGTCTCAATCGCGTTATCATACTATAGGAATCTAACATACCATAATACTGTTGCTTGAGTTTCGGAGACAGTGAACTAAGGATGTATGATTTAACCCTTAAATCATCATCCTTCCAAGTTTCAAAAATTTGGCGTTCCTCCTCCGAAGGATCCTCGCCCACTGCAAGGGGCAACGGACCCTCAAGAACATAACCCAGCTTCTCGGAATCAAGGACAATCCTCAAATCCAATTCCCAGTCTGCAAAGTTTTCAGCGCCTTTTAGTTTGTTCGCATCAAGCATACGCGCAAACTGATTTGTGGATTGTGCCGCCATCGCCAATCTATCATATAGATCACGAAAAACGGTTAGCAGAAATAAAGCAGTTTCATATAATATCAAAAGCATAAACTAGATCATGGATTTTTAATCTAATATGCCCCTCCCACTAAATCATGCAATACTGTAATCCCAAAACAGAATACAAATATTTAATAATTAAATTAAATACTAATAGTGAAAAGTGGATCCCGTGAATATATTTCGGCTCACAGCAAAGGCACGGTCTCGCCTACGTATATTCATCAGGTAGACAACTCATTTGTCAATCATTCACTAATGACTCCTAAGTATCCGGTCCTGGCCGTTTCTCGTTGTCGTTGCGAAGGCAGGCCCACAAGGAGACGTACCAAGGTTAAACTCGTCAATGATAAACTCAAGTTACTTACGTAATTCTGACAGCTAGGGCACGTTCAGAATTCCGCTTTTACTTGAATTTACCTAGTATCTGATATACATTTGGTATAAATAAATCTTTATCGGCTACACCCTCACAGCAGAGGCACGGTCTCGGATGTAGTCACAAAGAGATATTCATAAACCGTATTGACAAGATGGACCATATAACATGCATCAATTACATAATTACATTTAAACCTTATTATTAGGGATTTTCCGCTAAGTGTCATACACCCTAAATCTAACCATTTAGATGCTAATAAGCATGCACAAAGTCAAGAAAACATGATTAAACATTGATTCAATGAAGGCTAATCATTTTAAGTGGCCTAGAATCAACTCGCTCTGATACCATTTTGTAGGGGTTATTTAGGGGGTGAATCCGGTAACGCAGCGGAAGCGGTGAAAATCCGATTTTCAGATTTCAAAACTTTTTCTCGGATAAATTAAATAAACATATTTATTTAATAGCCTAATAATCAAATTATGAAACAAAATTTCAAATGAATCATATTCAAGTGAAATTACCAAAATACCCTTATATGGTATTTTGTCCATTTTAGTCCGAAATTGATCCAATCAATTTTGAATGATTCTAAATCATTTATAGGATGAACTTATGATGTTCAAAACATCAAAATACCAAAGCAACCAAAATCCCCAATTATTCCTCACAAAGCCGAGAGCACCATTTGGTGCCAAATTTGACCATTTGGTCATTTCATGCTTCAAAACTCATCCAAATGAAATCCAATCAACATGAAACTTTGCATGCATCATATACACACCCAAATGCTCAACATATATGAAAAGCCCAAATTTGGAATTAGTTAAGAACCCTAATTTTTCAATTTCCACAAATTGGACAAATTAGACCAAATACATTAAATCAATTACTTCAATCATCATTCTTCCATCCAATCCAAGTCTCAACATAATGAAACAACTCAAGATCAAATCTAGGTCATTTAAGAGTGGGTCAACAACTCTAGATTAGCAACATGGTTTCCAAAACCTTATAAAAAAGTTTATCACTACAATAGTGATTCACTTCCTTCATCATACATGCTTCACACTTCACCAAAACTTCCATCAACAAAAACCACAAGGAACAAAGAAAGAAACAGCCTAAGAATATCATATATTAAAGCCTAGAACCTAAGGAACAAATTCCTTACTAATAGCAAGTTCAAGAAACTTACTAAAAATCCAAGCTTTTGATGTTTTAGCCTTTCTTCTCACAAACTTCCTTTAGCTTCTTTCAATGGAGTTTATTTTGATAAAGTGTATTAGGTTATCTAATGCAAATGAAATGAAAACAATATATACTTGTTGAAAATAAGCCTTGGCCGAAAATCATAAAATGTATATAACAAATTTAATTTCAATTTCATTTGACATTAATTTGATAAAGTTAATCAATATCTAAAAACAACTTTATTAGATATTTATAACTTAGTCAACAAAGGCAACTAATCCATTTAAATCAAATATCCTAAGTTAAGATATTTATATTTTAATTAATTTAATCATTTAACAATTAATTAATTAATTAATTAATTAAATACAAATATATTAAATATATGTATAATATTTACATTAAATATTAAAAACATATATTCATTTAGGATAAGGTCAAATATCTCAATTTGACTATTAATTAATGTGTATTTAAATTAATCAAGTATTAAAAGTAAATACACAATAATTAAGCAAATGACTATACCGGTCCCTTTAGCATGTATCTTGCGTTTAACCTTTAAACGAATTTATAAATAATCAATATTATTTATCAATGTTGCTCTAGTGCTCTACGAGTATGTTTCATTATTGAGACTCTCTAGATTCAGGTATATTCGTCACGAAATCTAATTTCGTGTCCATAATCTATCCACCCATAGATTATGACGATCACGGATAATCTCGCTGAACCATACAGGTCGAGGTCATGGCAAATGTATAATTCCTCCGTCACAGATATCCGGATAAATCCCAGAGATATAGATGTAAACGTCAAATCTCTATCGGGATTATCCAGTCGACTATTCTATTAGCAATCTTAAAAAGAATGTTTAGAACTAGCTTCTAAACTTTACCACGGCCCATGGTTTTATCTGATTGCTAATCATATGGACTACCTATGCTCTGATACACAGAACTGACGGATCCTATCTTGATACACATAGGACACCCTGAGGATCTATCTACACCCAACGAACAGGCGGAGGTCTGATCTAAATAGATCGGTACTTGACTGCCATCTAAGTGTAGAAGATGTCTCATGTGCCCACAATGGCATCTCAAGTCTAAGAATCACAAGTGCTACTCAACCCAAGAAGATTCTTATTGACGCTGGTGTACCATCCATTAAGAATCTTCGGTGAGTCGTTCAGTGTTTATCCGCTATAAACACCTACACGTCTATACTAGTCTCCAAGACTTATGGTTCATTGAGAAACCATTGGAATCATATCTCCAGTATACGACATGTACCGGTCTCAACGGGTTTACTATACTGACCAAGTAGTGTAAACCTTGACCAGGAACTGTCTGAGAATGACAACGTCATGATACATCTCAATGTCCGTTGCGACGCTTTTGCAACTGTATCATGACTAATCATTCTAAGCGTCATTACGTCTTTACCATATAGAAAGATAGATTATATTATAGAAACTGCATATATTATTCATAATAATAATATTTTACAGAAGTATTTAACAGAAATACAACCGGGAATTGGCGCTCTGAGCACCAACCCCAACAATTTGTACAACAACACCATGATCTGTACAAATAGTGACGCTATGGGTCATAACTGTCCAACAATCTCCCACTTGGCCTATAGCCAGTCACTCGAGTGTCTTACACCCGAACTATGTACGGTTCACTCAAATTGCTGAGGAAAGGCTTTCGTCAGCGGATTTGTATGATTATCGTCTGATGCGATTTATTCGATCATCACATCGCCACGATGTATGATCCGAACGAATCAGATGAATAGTTGAAGAATATATATCTCGATCGTTGATGAGACCATTAATTCTTTAGCCTGTGCTGACGCCTAGTTCAGCTGCTAACAGAACTATATCTAATCTAATTAGATTTGATATGGACCCAGATGGCTTCTATTGCTGCCTCAGCTGCAGCAATAACCGCATTTGTTGTTTATTCAATAACAGTATCTTACTTGGAAGATTTTCAGGTCACTGTTCCGTTATTCAAACTGTATAGTACCGTTTAGCGACTTAAGTCATTTTAATCGGTTAGGAAACTTGCTACAGTGATCCCAGTCACTTCAAGTTTTCCATCTCATAGTATAAGACATCATCCTTAGTTCTCGAAGATACTAACGGATGTTCTTAATATCAATCCAGTGACTATCACTTGGATTGACCTGTTGTGACTCCATATGCTCAAAACATATGAGACACCAGGTCACGTACATTTATTTTAATGTACGAGTTCTTAGTGATTGTTAACAACTTTAAATCTATCCCAGTAGATCTTTATTCACAAAATAAAGGTTGTTTCTCCCAAGAATTCTACGGAGAATTTTCATGAAAGCCAAGCTTTCACCGATTGTAATATGGGAATATCATTTCCAAGAAATGACATATCATCATTATTTAGGACATCATTGTCAGTGCTCCCACTAATCTCCTTATATACACAAGAATCATTATTGTTTTGAATTCAAATCATACACCATTATGATTACATCAAAACGATAGTTCCAAGAACCCAATGCTTACTTCAATCCATACATGGATCGAATAACCTGCAAACCTTGTTTGCTAGTTTTGATACGAAAAAATCGTCAGGATGTTGTAAACATCCTCCAAAGAGGTTTCCGTTTAAGGAAAGCGATTTTGACGTTCAGCTGCCATATTTCATGAATGAAACATGCAGCATCAGCAAGCATTATCCAAATGGATTTAACATGGCAACAGATAAAGATTTCGTTGTAATCAACACAATGTTGATAACGATACCTTTTCGCTACAAGCCTAGCATAGTACGTTGGTATGTTGCCTTCCATGTATGTCTTCCTTGAAGACTTATATAGTACCAATAGGCACAATGTCTTGTGGTACAACAACTAGTGTCCAAACGTAGTTTTTATATATGGAATCCATTTTGGACTCATGGAACTTTGCCATAATAGGGAGTCGATACCTTGTATCACATCCTTATACATAGTCAGTTCGTATTCCTCAATAAGATTGACATCTTTATGAGGTGAGATCAGAAACCCATACCCCAGGTTGTTTTTTTCTGACTCTCTCCGACCTACGCGGTTCTTGTGTATTCGAAGATTACTGGTACAGTTTCATCCTTGATGATGTTTGTGTTCCATTAAGGACTAGGTGCCTTGAATAGTATTACTCCGATTTTCAATCGAGTTTTACTATCCTCCCACTTACCACTGCATACCGGTATCCCTCTTAGGAAAACCGCATGGTGAGCAACAATTACAATGTTCTCTAGTGAGTTGTATAAGTATATACTTTGGTTTCCTTAGGATAACCAATTATATTAGGCACTTATCCTATTTGGGTTCTAGTTTGGTATCATCCAAATGTTGGATAATATGACCCATAGCGTCACTATTTGCACAGATCATTGTGTTGTTGTAGCAAATTAACTATGTAATAAGGAAATTGCACTCTCATCGTTTGTGATTAGATCACCATAGATATATAAATGAAGAGAGGTCCCTATGATTAGTTCCTGGACTGAGAATGATATGAGACAGTATCAGTCCCCAAAGGTTTAATCATTAAATATCCCTAGTCGTAGTATTATCGAGACTGGACATCGATAATGCGGAATAGACTAGTATTGCACTTGTGCGCGTTGTGAGGGCACAACGGCATAGTTCTCATATATATAAGTATTGGATACTTGTGCAAGTGCGATAGGAGGTCGTGTTTCAACGATGGTACGGGAAACAGCTTCGCTCTGGATAGACCCTTCGGAATCCCATTGGTATTATGACTAGGTGTCTATGGGAGGCCGAAATCAAGGTAGGTGTGTATAGTCTTAACCTGAGACTTACATCGCTAATACTTACGACAATCGGTAAACTTTAGTTTTGGTGGTGGGGGATCTTAACTGGTTCTGTGTTCACCTCTTCTGGGTTTATCAGAGAATCGTAGTGTATTGGATGTGATGTCAAGACGGAAGTGTCACTCCAGTCGTAATGGAGATGATGTCACGCAGGATACGGTATTAGTGCTCTTAAGTGATGCGCATCCAATCGTGATATTATGGCCAGGTCATGAATATCCGATTATAGAGACTAGTTACCAGACATCCGATATGTGTTTCGGACGGGGCAGACACTTATCCAGCCCCAGCCCTAGCACGTGATTATCCGATACTGGGCCGATATACAATACAATATAGTATACTACGCTTGATACAGATCTAGATATTCTTTGATGAATATGTCCGGAGAACCTGGGAGACTTGGTGCTTTGCTAGGAGTCGACCTTGTCTCGTAAATCGGTAGAACGTAGTACTTGGTACGTACGTGATTCGGATACTCCGACGACCGTATTTACTGCCAGATTATCCGGGGATCTCATGGGTCGCTTCCCGATAATCCACCGATGACGCACAACTCGCACTCTTGAATAATCTGGGATTATATTAGAAGAGAGAGAAAATTAATCTAGGATTAATAACGGAGATATTTTATCCGGGATAAAATATCGTCTAAAGAGAGAGAACGATTAATTTGGAATTAATCGATGAATTAATATATTCGATATATAAATGAAATTAGATTTCGACGCGGAATTAAAATTAGATTTTAATTCGGGCAAACGAGTTAATTCAGAATTAATTCGTTAGCGACGTAAATAATAATTTCGCCAGGCGTAATTATTTATTTAAATTCGATTGAATTAACGTCGCGACGTAAGCTCGGTATTTCGGAAATATCGAACCCGAACGCGTGAGTGCACGTGGGCCCACTTTCAATTGGAAACGTGTGGGGCCCACATGACACATGTCAAGATATGCATTAACTTTGACACATGTCATATTATGCTTATTTGACACTCTAATGCTTTGCATGGAGATTGTGTACAATGCACTCAATGGTATTGCATGGAAATGAAGTGTTTGACACTCTAAGCTTTGCATGAATTTGTGTCATAAGTTTATTATTAATTTAATAAATTATGGCATAAATATAAATTGATTTTTGGTAAATCATTTTAATTAACAAACCATTACACAACACAAAACTTCTTCTCTCTCAATTCTCTCTTCCTCTCACGGAAATGGTGGCCATTTCTTCACTGGTTTTGAACCAGTTTGGGCGTGAGCTAAAGGGAAGCAAGAGTGGTTTCTCATGGTGAGAAATCAAGTGCTAGCACACTACGAGTCTTGCGAAGGTGGTAGGGAGGTTCCCCCATGAGTCGGGATCCATCGGACGAAGATTGGAGCTCCGTTTCTTCACTCAATTTCTGTTTTTAGGACAGTGGACTGTTGCAGTGATGAGATTAATGCAGTGCGTTTTTTGGGCTTGAATCATCTCCAAATCGACTCAACCGATCAATGTGAGTATTCCGCTACCTCCGTTGATGTGTTCACACATAATTTCATGTCTTGTTTGATCTTGGGACCTTATAGAAACCAACAATGGCATCATGAGCTAATGTTGCAAGCATGAAATTTGTAGGGTTTAAAATTTGGGTAAATGTTTGTTGAGCATGATTTGAATGAATTGTTTGTTTGAGTATGCTTATAACATGTTTAAATTCATTTTGGTTGGACTAATTTGATGAAAAATGATTTGGAATTATTTTCCCCAAATTATTGCCTTGGCCGAATGCAAAATTGATTTTGAATCATTGGAATTTTGTTGATTTTAATTCATTGGATGAGTTAAAATCATGTAGGATGATGTTAATTTAATGTCAATTGGATTGTACTTTGAATTGAACATAAACCCTAAATTCCATGTGTTGGCCGAATGGTGTGAAATTGATTGACATGTTCTTGTGAAATTTGATGAATAGAATGCTTACATTATATAGAATGATTTTACATGGAATCAATTTTATGAAAAATCATTGGATATGTTAAAATTCACCTTGGCCGAATGTGATATGCCCTAATGTTGTCTTGGAATTTTGGTTTTGTGACATGGATGTGTATAAATCAAATGGATGGTGATTGATGTCGATTAGGTTCGATGGATCGAAACCGAATCGGACACAAAATCCCTCCTTGGCCGAGAGCATGAAAGCATGTAAATGGGTTTGATTTTTCATTATGTGTGTTTGACATGTGATAATGAATTGAATATGATTAATAAGACTAATTTGGTGTTTTAAAAATGTTGATTTAGTTGATTAATCATATAATGCACTTTTAGGTAATTAAATTGCGTAATTGGATTAGTTTAATTTAATTATTTAGGCTTAATTGGATTTTGGGCTTGAATTGTTGTATTGGGCTATTGGGCTTGATTTATCAAGTTTGGTTTAGGCCAAGTGGATTGGATCCAATTGGGCCCAAAACCTTAACCATAAAGCCCAATTGCGACTAATGAACCTTTAATGTTCAATTGGGCCTAATGGGCCAAGATTGATTTATGGGCTTATGGGGTAAATCCCGGATTGGTTTGGTTATCGGTTTGACCCGAGTTGACCAAAAGTCCACGCCTTAAGAAATCAATCAAAAGCCCATTGACTTTAATTGAATTGACGTTGGACGTTAATCGGTCTTTGAGACGCGTTACGATTAATTTGGAATTTAAATCGTAAAGGTTTATTAAATAATGTAATATTTAATTTGGAATTGAATAATGAATTAGTATTAAATACATGTTAAATTAGATTTAATGATGTAGTTTAATTTAATTCATGAATTCGTACTTTGAGTACTTATTCGCAAAAACGAGTTTGACTCGAACAAAATCAAATCGTTGTTTGAACATTGGATGATCACTTAATTATCAGATTAATTAATTTGATTAGATTGATTGATAGCATGCTTATGTGTGTGAATACGTGGTTGTGTTGAATGAATAATGTATATCGGATGGATATTAGTCGGGTGGGCAATTTTAGAAATTGTTGTAATAAATTCGATTTATTAAATTGGACCTGCGTGTCCAGCCTTATCACCTTCTTTCTCTTTGTATTCTCTTCTCACCTATTCCCCTCTATGTATATGAGGTTTCTTTAGAAGTGTAGTGTAACGGGTAGAAGTAGTACAAGTGCTAGCTTGAGTGAGAAAGGGAGAGATTTGATCTAGGATCAATGTGTTAAGTATCCATCCGCATATCATTATTATTTTATTTCATACTCGCTTTATTATGTATTTAGAATGCATGTTTAAGGGTGTATGATGATGAGACCTTAACAAAGATAATTAAATTGGTAGCCAATTTGCACGCGAAAATCCCTCAATCTATATTAAGCAAATATCCTTCCATTGAATGATTCTTGTTCAAGATCCGAAGTTGGCATTGGTTTGTTTTTGACCAAAGTCAAGACCTTTGTCAATCAAGGATGTACTTGAATCATGAGAGTTTTGTTGCATATCGGTCTTGTCCAAATCGTGATTTTTATTGACCAAAGTCAGATCACTTTTTGTCCAATGACATTGATTACGAAACTTCCTCGTCAATGGGTCCCGCTTACTGGAATCATTAGGTTTGTGTTTGGCCAAAGCCAAGGCCTAATGATTCAGAGGATATGGTTAGAAAATGTATTGGATACATTGACATTATACATATGTTTCGGACTTGGATGTCCACCTAACCGGATCTAGGAATTGGATGAGATCCAATTGATCTGTGAGATCTACCTAGTTAAATAGCATACACTTTTTATTGGCCAAAGTCAGGGTTGTGTGTTATTTAATAGGATCCTAGCCCACTAGGAAACACGGTTTCCCGAGTACTCCACAGAGGGTTAGAGGCTCGACGAAAAATAGTGGGAGGCAAGTATTGAATTTGCAACATTCGTTCGAATACTCGCTAAACACGCTCATTTATATTTTACTCGTCATATTAATCAAAAGTATTAGTCGGACTAATATTTTATGTTGTTTTAAATATATATAGTTGGACTATATACAAACTCATTCAATATATAGTTGATTTTGTAATTGGATTATAGTAATCAATATAATTGAATTAAAGATAGTTGATTTTATAATGGGATTATAGTAATCAATATTAAAATTATAGTTGATTAAATAATTGGATTATTGTAATCATTATAATAAATAGTACCTTAATAATTGATTAAATAGTTGGACTATTAAATCAAGAAAGAATTGAAAGGTTGAATATTTAAAATATATAATCCTTGGATTAAATGTTTTAAATGATTTAATTTTCAATTGGGAATTAATAATAGGTTAATTTATTTGATAAAATAACTTATTATTACTAAGCCCATTATTAAGCAAATAGTAGAGCATAAAGTCTTTGGAAGATTTATGTGATGATGACTTTAGTGCTTAATTAATATACTTACAATAAATCTATCTTTAGATTTAAAAGTATTAAATTGCAATTAATAATTCTTGGAGAATTAATTGACTATTCTAGTGGAGAAAAGTCAAAGTTTGCAATTGGGCATGTAGCACAAGGTGCACATCGTTTCGATATTCCGAAACCCAAGGCTTGGCCAAAGGTTTGTGAAATATTGAAAAGGTAATTGACATATCCCAAAGTGACTACCATTTGGATATGGAAGACACGAAGGAATTAAAGAAAGGGCGAGGCTCTAACTTTAAAATATTTGTCAAAGTTATGTTCACTACTAGTATTAAAATTGATTTTAAATACTTAGTGTGGTACATAAATATATGTATTGACGTTCAGAATCCGCTGTGAGCTGGATACTGGCTTCAAGCCGAGATTTCTCTGCGAATCGGAAACGGGACGAAAGTCGCTGTTTCGACCGTAGATACCTAAGTTTAGAAACTACCCTTTGGGTATGTACTTAAATTAGGAAATGTTATAATGTAACTAGTTTAACTAGAGACATTATCTCTATATCAGTGTTTAATCCATTGCGGATAAAACCTTTATATTCTAGAACACTAAAGTGTTTCAATATATAAAGATGATACTGAGATAAATAACAGAATTTATATTTTGAATATAAATAAAATCTCAAACATATAAAATGACAAATAAATAGCTCAAATTGATTTGATCAATGGAGACTTATTTGTGGCATTGTTGTCTGGGACACAATTAAACAAGACTCGTAATCCACACTTTTGAAGAGTGGGTACTAGGACTGATTTGACTATTCAAATAAGGTCTACGAATCTAGTTTATTAACAAGACTCGTATATCCACACTTTTGTAGAGTGGGTACTAGGACTGATTTGACTATTCAAATAAGGTCTGCGAATCTAGTTTATTAGGTAAAATACCTAAAATACTATTTACTTGGTAATAGTAAAAGGCCACCGATCTGTTAGCCCTATTCATGGTGAAGTAAGTGGGCCCATATCTAGCTAGGCTAGATGTGAACATGAATATTTCGTGACCTTAACGGATGTGACATCACGTTGTGGTTATGTGTTTCTTTTGAAGAACACAGATCGGAAACTTTAGAGTTTCGACACGAAGTAGACAAACAGATCGGCTATAGTATTATTCCGCCACGGTAAACCGTAATGGAAAATACTTAAGCAGTAAGTTTCATACGTACATGAAAGAGTACGGTATTCTTTCGTATGAGGACTCCTCCCGAGACACGTCAGTTAGACGGTGTGTCCGAACCAAAAACCGAATTTTGTTGGACATAATAAGGTTTATCACGAGTCGCTCTGAGCTACTATTTCCTTCAACAGGATATGTATTAACAGTGCAAAACTTATTTAGAATAAGGTTCCATATAAATCTGTTTGACAGATATCATATAGGATATGAACAGGGAAGAAACGAGGTTTCTCATTCCTGATAATTTGGGTATGCCAGGCATAGCGTTTGGATGATACCAAACTAAGGACCCAAATTGGATAAGTGCCAATATAAGTTATCCTAAGGGAAACCTTAAGTATAGTACTTGTAAATCCACATGAGAACAATGTAATTGTTGCTCACCATGCGGTTTTCCTGAGAGGAATACCGATATGCAGTGGTCAGTGGGAGGATAGTGATACTCGATGAAAATCGGAGTAATACTGTTCAAGGCACGAAGTCCTTAATGGAACACAAATAGTTCATCTATGATGAATCTATACCATTAATCTTCAAATACACAAGAACTAGTAGATCGGATAGAGTCAGAAAACAACCTAGGGTATGGGTTTCTGATCTAACCCATAAAGATGTCAATCTTATGGTGGTGTACCATCCGACTACGTTTAGAGGAAGTGATACGAGGTATCGACTCCCTGTTATGGCAAAGTGCCATGAGTCCGAAATGGATTCCATGTATAACAACTATGTTTGGATACTAGTTGTTGTACCACAAGGCGTTGTGCCTATGGTACATTAAACGTCTTCAAGGAAGACATACATGGAAGGCAACATACCAACGTGCAAACCTAAGGTTTTGACGGAAAGGTATCGTTATCAACATTATGTTAATAACGGTTCAACCTTTTTACCTGTTGCCATGGTAAATCCATTTTGAAGATGCTTGTTGATAACTGTATATTTCATTTATGAAATATGTCAGTTACAAATCAAAATCGCTTTCCTGAAAAGGAAACCTTTTGGAGGATGTTTACAACATCCTGACGATTTTGTATAACCGACAAACCAGGTTTGCGGGTTATTCGATCCATGTTTGGATTGATGCAAGCATAAGGTTCTTGGAACTGTCGTTTTGAAATAATCATATTGGTTTATGATTTGACTCAAAACGAAATAATTCTTGTGTATATAAGGAGGTTAGTGGGAGAGCGCACTGACAGTGAAATTCCCATAAAGCTATTAGTGAAAGCTTGGCTTTCATAGATATTCTTTCAATAGAAATTCTCCGTAGAATTCTGGGGAGTAACAACCTTTATTCAGGGAATAAAGATCTACTGGGATAGATTTGGAGTTGTTAACACTCTCTGGGAAATTGTACATTTAAAATGTACTTGTATTGGTGTCTCATACGCTTCGAGCATATGGAGTCACAATCGGGTCAATCCAAGTGACAGTCACTGGATTGAAGATTAAGAACATCTGTTAGTATCTGAGAGAACTAAAGATGTTGTCTTAAACTATGGAGATGGAGAACTTGAAGTGACTGGGATCACTGCTGCAAGTTTCCAAACCGGTAAATACTGCGGTACTATAAAGTTTGAACACGGGACAGTGAGCTGGAAATCTTCCAAGCAAGATAACTGTTGCCGAATAAACAACAAATGCGGATCATTGCTGCAGCTGAGGCAGCAATAGAAGACCATCTGGGTCGAAAATAAATCTAATAAGATTAGATATAGTTCTGTTAGCAGCTGAGCTAGGCGTCAGCATAGGCTAAGGAATTAAAGGTCTCATCGACGATCCAGATATATACTTCTGTATCATCTGATTCGTTCGGATCATACATCGTGGCGATGTGATGATCGTGTAAATCGCGTCAGACGATAATTAAGCAAATCCGCTGACGAAAACCTTTCCTCAGCAATTTGAGCGAATTGTACATAGTTCGAGTGTAGGACACTTGAGTGACTCGCTACGTGCCAAGTGGGAGATTGTTGGATAATATGACCCATAGCGTCACTATTTGCACAGATCATTGTGTTGTTGTAGCAAATTAACTATGTAATAAGGAAATTGCACTCTCATCATTTGTGATTAGATCACCATAGATATATAAATGAAGAGAGGTCCCTATGATTAGTTCCTGGATTGAGATGATATGAGACAGTATCAGTCCCCGAAGGTTAATCATTAAATATCCCTAGCCGTAGTATTATCGAGACTGGACATCGATAATGCGGAATAGGCTAGTATTGCACTTGTGCGCGTTGTGAGGGCACAACGGCATAGTTCTCATATATATAAGTATTGGATACTTGTGCAAGTGCGATAGGAGGTCGTGTTTCACACGATGGTACGGGAAACAGCTTCGCTCTGGATAGACCCTTCGGAATCCCATTGGTATTATGACTAGGTGTCTATGGGAGGCCGAAATCAAGGTAGGTGTGTATAGTCTTAACCTGAGACTTACATCGCTAATACTTACGACAATCGGTAAACTTTGGTTTTGGTGGTGGGGGATCTTAACTGGTTCTGTGTTCACCTCTTCTGGGTTTATCAGAGAATCGTAGTGTATTGGATGTGATGTCAAGACGGAAGTGTCACTCCAGTCATAATGGAGATGATGTCACGCAGGATACGGTATTAGTGCTCTTAAGTGATGCGCATCCAATCGTGATATTATGACCAGGTCATGAATATCCGATTATAGAGACTAGTTACCAGACATCCGATATGTGTTTCGGACGGGGCAGACACTTATCCAGCCCCAGCCCTAGCACGTGATTATCCGATACTGGGCCGATATGCACAATACAATTGTATACTACGCTTGATACAGATCTAGATATTCTTGATGAATATGTCCGGAGAACTTGGGAAGACTTGGTGCTTTGCTAGGAGTCGACCTTGTCTCGTAAATCGGTAGAACGTAGTACTTGGTACGTACGTGATTCGGATACTCCGACGACCGTATTTACTGCCAGATTATCCGGGATCTCATGGGTCCTTCCCGATAATCCACCGATGACGCACAACTCGCACTCTTGAATAATCTGGGATTATAATAGAAGAGAGAGAAAATTAATCTAGGATTAATAACGGAGATATTTTATCCGGGATAAAATATCGTCTAAAGAGAGAGAACGATTAATTTGGAATTAATCGATGAATTAATATATTCGATATATTAAATGAAATTAGATTTCGACGCGGAATTAAAATTAGATTTTAATTCGGGCAAACGAGTTAATTCAGAATTAATTCGTTAGCGACGTAAATAATAATTTCGCCAGGCGTAATTATTTATTTAAATTCGATTGAATTAACGTCGCGACGTAAGCTCGGTATTTCGGAAATATCGAACCCGAACGCGTGAGTGCACGTGGGCCCACTTTCATTTGGAAACGTGTGGGGCCCACATGACACATGTCAAGATATGCATTAACTTTACACATGTCATTTATGCTTATTGACACTCTAATGCTTTGCATGGAGATTGTGTACAATGCACTCAATGGTATTGCATGGAAATGAAGTGTTTGACACTCTAAGCCTTTGCATGAATTTGTGTCATAAGTTTATTATTAATTTAATAAATTATGGCATAAATATAAATTGATTTTTGGTAAATCATTTTAATTAACAAACCATTACACAACACAAAACTTCTTCTCTCTCAAATTCTCTCTTCCTCTCACGGCAATGGTGGCCATTTCTTCACTGTTTTGAACCAGTTGGGCGTGAGCTAAGGGAAGCAAGAGTGGTTTCTCATGGTGAGAAATCAAGTGCTAGCACACTACGAGTCTTGCGAAGGTGGTAGGGAGGTTCCCCCATGAGACGGGATCCATCCGACGAAGATTGGAGCTCCGTTTCTTCACTCAATTTTCTGTTTTGTAGGACAGTGGACTGTTGCAGTGATGAGATTATGCAGTGCGTTTTTGGGCTTGAATCGTCTCCAAATCGACTCAACCGATCAATGTGAGTATTCCGCTACCTCCGTTGATGTGTTCACACATAATTTCATGTCTTGTTTGATCTTGGGACCTTATAGAAAACCAACACCAACGTATGCCTAGCAATTCCCCATAATCATCAGGAGTGAAAAGCCCCAGTTTCTTTCCTCTTTATACTATATGAAATCTGTCAACAGTTTTTTATGGAATCCTTATTCAAATAACTATTGCACTGTTTAATGCTTATCCCTTTTAAGGAAAATGGTAGCCAAGCGACTTATGATTAAACCTTATCATGTCCAACAAAATTTGGTTTCTCCGTTCGGACAACATCACCGTCAATTGACTGTTCCAGGAGAGTCTCATTGAAAGAATCTATACTCTTTCAAGTATATGAGAAACTTATTGCTTAAGTTATTTTCATCATGGTCACAAAAAAACCGTGATGTTTAATACTTTAGCCGATCTATTTGTCTATTCGGGTCGAAACTCTAAAAGTTTTTCGATTCGTGCTTCATAAGAAACACATAACCATAACGAGATGCCACATCTGCAAAGTCACGAAACATTTATTCCATATTTTAGCCTAGCTAGATATGGGCCCACTTACGTCACTATGAACGAGGGCTAATAGATCGGTGGCATTTATACTTCTACCAAGTAAAGGTGTTTTAGGCACTTTGCCTAATAAACTAGATTCGTAGACTTCATTTGAATGCAATCAAATCCGTCCTAGTATCCACTCTTCAAATGTGGATATACGAGTCTTGTTTAATGTGTCCCAGACAACACTGCCACAAAAAAGTCTTATCTGATCAAATCAGTTTGAGCTACTTGTTTGTCATGTTATATGTTTGAGATTTATTTATATTCAAAATATAAATACTGTTGTTCACATCTAATGTGTTTATCTCAATATCATCTTTATAAAATAAAACACTTTAGTGTTCTAGAATATAAAGGTATACTCGCAACGAGTTATACACGATATAGAGATATATTTCTAGTCAACTAGTTATATTTTAACAGTTTCCTAATTTAGTACATACCCGAAGGGTAGTTCCTAAACTTAGGTATCTACGGTTGAAACAGCGACTGTCGTCCCATTTCCAATTCGCAGATTAATCTCAAATGATGTCAGTATCCTGTTCAAAACAGATTCTGAACATCAATACATATATTTTATGTACCACACTAAGTATTCAAATCTAATTTTAATACTAGTTGTGAACATAATGTTTGACAAACATATTTGAAGTTAGAGCCTTGCTCGTCTTCAATTCCTTCATGTCTGCTTTGTCCATACGGCAGTCACGCTTCAATGACCCCGTTTGCCACAATTTAGGCAGACATCTTGGGATATGTCATTTATCTTCCTAGAAGATTATAATGATTTTGCCTTTGCCCTTTTCACATTCCATAAGTCTTTGGCCAAGCCTTGGCCTTCTAGAATATCGAAGTAAGATGCGCCTTGCGCTACTTGCCTTATTGCAAACTTTGACCTTGGTCTCATTGAGAATAGTTTTTAACTCTCCAAGAGTTGTTTATTGCAATTTAATACTTCTATGATAAATTTAACGCTAACAGGGAGGCAACCCATGCAAAATTTTTATTTTATTATTATTTTATTGTTCGTATTTTGTGTACACATGTTGTATAATTTTTTTAATTTTATGTGTTAGTTTTGCAGGAAAAGTACAGACAAAACACTTAAAGTAGAGTAAGCCAGTAAAATTTGGGATATCACGGAATAAAATTTGACAAAATCGTGAGGATAAAAATTCAATTCAGTAGAGACGGCAGAGTAAAGAGTCAACTCTTGATACGCATCTAAATGGATTTATTCGTCTAAAAGACTCGATTTTGTCTCGAAAAAAAATGACGTCGCGATGCAACCTGCCCACGTCGCGACGCAAACGAGGCAGAATGTGTACTTCGGTTAAGTATTGAGCATCGTGACGCATCATTTCTGAGTCGCGACGCAAATGAGGCAGTGAGTGCCACTCTTGTAAGCCTTTCGAGTCGCGACGTAAAAACCTATTGCGTCGCGACTCTCCAACCAATACACGTGATCCTCAAAATATTAAGGCTACGGGTCACGACGCAAACCCCTTATGCGTCGCGACGCGCTCGTAATTCCAGGCCTTAAAATAGCCCCACACACTATTTTTCTTCATTTCTCTTCTTCTCTCATTCGATTTTTCTCTCAAATTTTCTCACATTCTTCATATTTTCTCTCAAAGCAAACACTCTAAACAACTACAAAAACTCAAATCTCATCAAAACCTTCTTCCAAAACAAAACCCATGGCATGTTAAGCTAGAATTTAGACTCGTACAACTCTCCATTTGATTGAAAGGCTCAAATCTGGGGATTCCATCTCGTGATTTGGGTAATTTCGTTTCTTTCTCTCCATTTTCTGTAATTTTTCTTTTTCATTGTGCGATTTTGTGTTTTAGATTTGTGATGTTGGATTTGTGGTTTGGTTGATAGAATCGTAGTACTGGGGGCAAGGTTGTGTGATTTTAAAATTTGTGAAGTGTTAGATTAGGTTGATTTTTGGGAAATCTTAAATATTTAGGGGAAACTCTGTCCAAATTTTTTTTTTAAATCCTATGGCACCAAAACGAGTCAGTAGTAAAGCAGCCGCTGAACCATCTTACAATAACGAAAAATTCATGTCTGCGGCCGCTGAGAAACGCTACGAGAAAAGTGTGGGATAAAAAGTCCTAATCATCGAGCGGGGTTTTGAGATTAACCCGGGGTAATTCCCTTAGATTGATTCTATGATTGCCCAAAGGCACTGGCATAAGCTTTACCAGCAGCCTACCCCTGCCTACATTCCCATGGTGAGAGAATTTTACGCGAATGCTTACGAGCATATAATGTATCAAGTATTAGTGAGAGGCCAAATGGTGGCATTTGATCGGTATACGATCAACAGATTTTATGAGTTACAACACATAGAGGAAGATGAATACACCGAAACCATCGAGCAACATGACTTAGATATCATTTCTAGAACTCTATGCATCCCCGATGTTGTATGGAATATTAACAATAATGGGGAACATGTTAAAATGAGTTCTAGGTTCTTAAGGCCTGATGCCCGAGTTTTGTTCCATTTCTTGACTCGCACCCTCTTACCTGGTACCTACATTACAAATGTCACCAATGAGCGGATGATTCTGCTTTACTCATTAGTTGAGGGACATTCAATAGATATAGGTGGGCTGATTTCAAGTAATATAGTTCGGGCATCTCACTCTGCACAGACTGGACTGCTATATTGCAGTCTCATCACTAAACTCTATGCAGCAGCCGGGGCCCCCATTGACCATTGATAGGAGTCCATACAGCCTACCACTGCCCTTATTGCACGTATTTTCCATCAACTACGAGCAGAGAAAGTCCCTCCACAAGCTGGCCCTTCTTCTGTACCTGTTGCTCCACCACCGCAACCTCACACTACTTCGCGAAAATCGTAATCACGTACTATGTCACAGCACATTGAACAGATGGAATCTCGTATTGACTTACTCATTCAAGATAGCTTGGCCACGAGGCAATTGCTTCAACATATGGCTCGCCATCTTAACATGAGCGATGAGAAGATTCCAACATAGCTTGTCGTTTGTTTTGTGTGTTTTTGCATGTTTGCGTGTTTTAATTTTTGGATATGCCAAAAAAAAAAGTGTCTGATGATGAAATTGTGTATTTTAGTTAAAAAGTTTTAGGAAAAGATAAATACTAATTTCACTTTTATCCTAATTTGAGCCTAATATCTAGGTCAGACTCATATGCACTTAAAAAAATAGTTCTGTAGCAGTTAGATAATAAGGAATTGAAAAAGTGAGAAATAATCGGTGGTTGATGAATGACTGTTTGCCTGAATATCTGCTTCTGTCTACATTTTATTTATAATGTGCGATATGATGATAAAAAAAAAGTTGAATAAAAACTAATGAGTGGTAAATAGATCACTATTTCCCACTCATTTGACTTTATATTTTATATAGTTTCTTGACTTTTGTGAATATTTTGATTTGTTTTGTGGTATTTTGTAGATAAATAATATAACAGGACTCTCTGGAGGCAATTCGGGGCCAAAATAGTGGAAAACGGACAAAAAAGGTAAAAGTGTAAATTTCCTGCTAAAATGCGCCGTTTTCTAAAGTACGTCGTGCTAAAATGCGTCGACTGCTAAAATACGCCGTTAACGTACATCGGACACGAGTCACAATCAGAGAAGTTTGCTAAAATGTGCACTTGCTAACATGCATCTGCCACGAGTCAACATCACGGTAAATCTGCTAACGTGCGCCGGACATGTGTCACCATCACATGGTGCCGACAATCATCATCGACACGCGTCATTACTGATGTCATCATCGTGACGTGCACACCCTTATGCATCGCGACGACAAGCCGATAATTCGGCTAATAATTCTCTGCCGACGCCACGTGTCACCATCTCCGCAAAAGTTGTGCAACGTGTCAACAATCAACGACACATTGCGACGTGTAAGGTTCACACGTCGCAACGCGTGAGGCCAACTTTTACTTATAAATTGAGGCCGAATTTCATTTGTAAAATCATACATTCTTCTGGGGATTTCTTAGAGAATACTAAGAATATTGTATCTTGATTGTTTATTTACAGCTCTTAGAATTTAATTTTATTTACTTTTCGCAATAGTACTTTCTTTTCTTTACTTTTCAGTCTTTATTTTCTTTATTTTAGCATAAGGAGGTAACTCCTCTCTACTGGGGTGAAAGGTTAAGCTTTTATACTAATATTTAAATTAATCTCTCTTAATTATAATATATAAACTATTTAAAACCTAACTTAATGGGATACCGCCTTATTGGTCGGTTGGACTTAATTAAATTGATTTTAACCTAACTAAACTGGATACCGCTTGTATGGTTGGTTGGAATTAATTATAAATTTGACTTAATCAG
>SKCR01042500.1:0-57981 GCA_019454045.1 Zanthoxylum bungeanum
ATATCCCCTCTCCCATGAACCTAGGAAACGTTATGCGACTTACGGGGAGGGTAGCTGCCCTGAATAGGTTCATCTCTAAGTCTACAGATAAATATTTTTCATTTTTCTCTACTCTCAAGAAAGCAAAAAACTTCAAATGGACCCCACTCATTTCAAAGATGCTTTGAGGGATCTCAAGCAATACCTGACCACTCCACCACTCCTTTCCAAGCCAGTCGATAAAGAGAGGCTTTACGAATATTTGGGGGTGTCAGAGCGCAATCCTTATCCGAGAAGAAGAAAGAAATAAACTTTTAGTCTACTATATTAGTAGAGCCCTACTCGACGTGGAGACTCGCTATACCCAGATGGAAAAGCTGGTACTTGCCTTGGTGACATCGGCTCAGAAGCTATGCCCATACTTCCAAGGACACCCAATCACAATCTACACTTCCTATCCAATGAGGAGCATACTCCATAGAATTGAACTCTCTATGAAGTTGGTCAAATGGGTAGTGGAATTAGGGGAACATGACATAACTTACCAGCCACGAACCGCGATCAAGTCTCTGATACTAGCAATTTCGTGGCTGACTTTTGCCCCAATCTATAGGTTTTGGCCAACTTGGAAGTCTCGTATGTCCAGCCAACAATAACTTGGAAACTAGCAGTTGATGGATCGAGCAACAAGCGAGGATTCTGATTGGGACTTGTAATCACCACCCTTGAAGGCAAACATACTACAGCAAGCAGTCAAGTATGGTTTCAAAGTCACCAACAACGAAGCCGAGTACAAAGCATTAATTACTGGATTGATATTGGCTAAGGACCTCAAAGTCAAGAAGATCGAGGTCAAGTCAGATTCACAACTCATTGTCAACCAGCTCCAATGGTCATATCAAGTAAGGGACTCATATATGACCTCATACTTACAAAAAGTGAAAGAGCTTCACACAACGTTTGAGGAAATTACAATATCATAAATTCCCAGGGTAGAAAACTCTCATGCGGATGACCTAGCCACACTCGGCTCGACAACGTAGGGAGACAAGCCCCAATCCATTCCCATAGTATACTTACAATGGCCAGCCATCTGGAAGGATGAAACCAAAGACGTCGTCTCAGTCAGCCCAGTCGAATTCTGGATGACCCTGTTGCTGAAGTATCTGAAGGAAGATAATCTCCCACATGATAAAATCAAACTCAAAAGCTTCAATGCCAAGCAGCAAGATTTACTCTCTATGAAGATCAGCTTCTGAAAAGATCATAATCTGGACCCCTACCTCAAGTATGTCACCAAAGAAGAAGCCCATTATGTGCTAACGGAATTGCATGAAGGAGAATGTCGGAACCACTTAGTGGGAAGAAGCTTGGCATGCCGAGCCCACACAATAGGGTATTATTGGCCTACTATGCGAGTCGACGCAACAAAATTCACCAGAAGATGTGAGAAATGTTAAGGGTTCGCCTCAGTCTCACACCTGCCACTAGAAAGACTCAATCATATCTTATCCTCTTGGCCATTCATGTAATGGGGGTTGGATATTGTAGGCAAACTTCCAATCACCCCGGGTCAACGAGTCTACATGCTCGCACTCATAGACTACTACTCATAGTGGATGGAAGCAAAGATTTTCCCTAAGATACGAGATAGTGAAGTGCAGACCTTCGTTTGGAAAAATATTATATGTCAATTCGGGCTATCGAATGAGATTGTAAAAGACAATGATTCATAATTCATTAGCCATCGCTTCCAAGACTTCTGCAGAAATTGGGGTATTAAGCTCAGCTTCTCAACCACGCTTCCCACAAGTTAACGGTCAAGTAGAGTCTTCCAACAAGACTATTATCAGCACACTGAAGAAAAGACTACAAAAAGAAAAAGAAGTATGTGCAAACGAGCTCCTAGAAGTATTGTGATCTTACCGAACAACAGCTCATTCGTCGACTGGTGAAACCCTATTCTCTCTAGAATTTGGAGCTGAAGCGGTGATTCCAGCCGAATGAAGCGTCCCCTTCCCATGCTACAAGTGGCTTGAAGAAGAGTCCAATCGACAGCTTATGAACTATAGTCTTGTCACCGTTGACGAGCTAAGAGATCATGCATTGATACGACTCACCGCTCATCAACAAAGGATGGCCAAACACTTTAACAACAATATCAAGTGTCTAACTTTCGAAAAAGGAGAATGGGTTCTACGTAAAGTCTTTCAAAACACCAAAGAGATTGGAGACGGTAAGCTCGGACCCACATGGGAAGGCCCATACGGAATTACAAAGGTCGTTGGGCAATGAGCATACAAGTTAAGGATAGTGTCTGGAAAGCCCATCCAAAACAGCTGGAACGCTGTACATTTTAAACGATTCTACATGTAGACCTTACATACTAAAAGTCATCGACTAGCAACTCGACAACTTGACTACCTTCTAATTGGGCGACATGGAGACTACTGTAGACTCGAGATTTGGGGACAACCTGCTTAATTAATTTGTCGTTGTTCCAATTGATATATCATATTTGATGTTCTACTATCTTAAATCCTAGAGGTCAATCGTGCCCCAGTCTCGAAGCGATCAGCACTCACGCTAAGGCTTAGCTTTCATCATACTCTAAAGACTAGAGTCGACTATGCTAAAAAGGTATCACAATTTAGATACCACTCAAACCTGAGTCTCGAGACGACTTAAGGGTCATAAACGTTGTCTAATTCAGACTTGGCCGATCAAAACAACTAGATAATCAAATGCATAAATGAAGAACATATGTAAAAAAGATCGAGTTTATAACATATTTTCATTCAACAGGTGGGGGGAAAGGAATACAACCTAAACTATTTAGGAGTCTACATACACAAAAACCTAAATATAAAATAACTAAATACAGCTAGAAAGGTCAATTTTCAAGACCTTCGGAAGTCTGGACTTTTGCTAGAGAGACGTCGATGGCAGAGGCATCTTGAGTGTCGACTGCAGGGTCAGCCTCTATCCCCATGTCCTGTTGATCCCTCAAACCAGACCCTTCACCAACCTCTTTTACCTCAGCTTCGAAGCCCAGAAGAGCTTATTCCTTCCCAACCAACTTCTCTCCAGCCTTCCCCTCATCTTCCTTCTCTTCTTCATCAGACGACGGGAGTTCGACCTCATACCTGGCGTGCTCTCTTATACATTTCTTTGGAGTCCAGCCCTTGTTCTCCCCTAGGAATTGCTTCATGGTTTGGCTCATTTCAACCAACATAGCCTCATAGGTGACTTCCTTAAGTCGCTCTACAAGCTCATCCTTCTCATTCTTCAGGAACTCTACTCTTTCATTGAAAGCTTCATTCTCGGCTTCAGATACTTCTCGTTCTTGTTTCAACGTCGCCCGAGTCGACTCAACATCATTCCCAGCATTCTTCGCCATTTTCTCAGAGGATTCAAGTTCCTTCTTCAACTCAGTATTCTCTCTCCTCACTTCTGTGTTAGATTTCTCCAAATCACTATTGCACCGTTGCCTCGACTCAACGTACTCCTAGACGAACAAGTTTCATTCGAGGGCCTGGAAAAATATTTTGGATTGTTCCCATTCGATAGAATATAAAGGAAGAGGGGGAAAAGTAACTCTTAAGAAACCTTACTTGGTAATTCAGGGCCACAACTTTCTTGATCTATTCCAAAAGGCCCAGTTCAGACAACTGATGCTCATCCTCTTCGAGTAGTAGCCCCTTGACAAACTCCAAGAGGTTGGAAGAGTCTGAAATTATAGTCGAACCATGAGAGATTTTGACAATGACGTTATCCAAATCTTCCTCCGGTTCAGCAATTGCCTTTTGCTTTTTCGAAGCCATATTCATCTCAGTCGACTGTTTCAGGTCGATAGTAAGGGCTCTAGTAGACGTAACTCTCTTGGCCGTGAGAGCATCAATCTCCAGAGGTTCAGGCTCATTCCCTTTAGCCTTCTTATTCTTTCTTTTTTCTTTCATTTCTTTAAAAGATCAAAGCTTGAAACGCCCCGACATGATCTCAGTTGCACTTAATATTTCTTCGCGTGTTAGTGGCTTTAAAAATAGAAGCCTCCCGAAGATCAGTCGAAACTACCAAGTTCCCACTACCACAACCAATAATAGTCTACTAAGAGCCAAAAGTATACATTTAGGATCAAAAACCTCTTTCCACAACGAGGTCAGTCTCAATCTATTTTCTTCTAGCATCGACCCCCAATTTTGCTCAGAAGCAGACAGACTGAGGATGAATTTCGTGTTGGAGACGACACTACTGGTAGTGTCAAATGCTTTGTTGCGTAAAAGGCCTATAAAACAGAAGAAAATAAGCTCCACTCAACAAAAGTAATTATTTGAATTTATAAAAAAGAACATTCACTTGATGAACTCCAGTGTTCGGGGATTCGGCCAGCTCCAGCCGACCTGAAAAACACTCTCCTCTCACGAAAAAGTAAAAATTTTGTCAGTCTCCCATATCGGTAGTCGTAAGCCCCATCACTAAATGCTCATTCTTCTGACTAAGATACAGATTGTATCTCCCATTCTCTGTCAAATGCTCTTTCAGATAATTGGTGTATAGTAAGTCTCTCACTCTAAACTCAATCCCCAACTCAAATGACATACATTCAATCGATAACAAAATTCTCCAACTGTTGGACATCAATTGCCAATGGGCTAGTTCATAGTGGTTCAACACTTCCCAGACTAACCTCGGTACGGGAAACCTTAGCCCATAAATGAAGGGACGTTCATAAAACCCAATCCACCTAGGTATTTTGTATTCAATCATTTCACTCGACATGTACAATCGCACCTCAACTGACAGAGGAAACCTGTATCTAAGCTTCATCTCCCTCATTCATTGCTCTGTCACTCGACTAGTAGGATTCCTTGTTAAAATATTTGTTGGTTCACTCGTACTTGGAGTCCTACTCGACTCTCCTATGGCAGGCATGGTCCTAAGAGGTCTCACATCCTTAGGCACTCATAATGATGGCTCAGCTATTGTTAGTATCCATGCCTAGCCTAAGCATTCATTCGACCATTCAAAATCGGCTTCCTCCCCAGCCGACGTGCTAGAAGACCTAGAAATTCTATCATAGGATCCAACATACATCTCCACTGGGGTATCACTACAGCTTTTGTGTTTTATATTTTTTAAGGTTATGTATTGTTTAAGTGTTGGGCTGAACTTTAATTAAATTAGAAAACCCATGCATGAAAATTTGAAGGATTTTATGTTTTATTGGGTTTATTTTAATAGGATTTTATTATGTTTAAATAGAATTGGGGTTAGCCACCTATTTAAAAGAGCATTATTTATTATAACAAAAAGAACATGTCTTTTAATAAAAATCATTATTTTCTTGAGACTTGAGTAACCCTTAACTTGTTCTCACTGACTTTGGCTTATCAAAGGCTTGCTAACCCTTTGTGGCACCCCCTTAGCACTCTAGGTTTATGTTGCTCGTTCTTAAGAGGTTTAGAATTTTAATCGAACTGTTTTGGCTTTCTTAAGAACGATCTCAGTCTCGTGTGGGTTTGATTGTATTTGTTCCAGGCAAGTTCTTATCATCAACCTATACATACGAGACTGTCATCCTCTTTTAATCCCATTTTGATTTGTCTTGCTCATGATCGCTTAGAGCCTTTTTTTCCATATGAAAATACTTCCAGCATATCAACCACACACCCTATCATAGCCTTTTCTGTAGAAATATCCACAATAGATGCAATGCGCTTGTCATACCTTTATCAATTTATTGCAAACCTTTCTAAAACCTACAATCTATTTTCAATGCTGATAAAAGGAAAAGTGCCCTTTGAATATGACTAAGCTTGATAGAATATTTCCACTGGAGAAAAAGCATACCCACCGAATCCATCTGTTTCGATGAGTCCTAGGAACATCAGGCTTAATGACTTGTAATATTCGTAATCTGGAATCAGTCCCTTCTTCGTAAGTCATTCTTTCTATTAGAACAAGTCTATGAGATGATGGTTAGCTTTTTATTTGAATAAGGATATCCCTACCTATACAATCCAACCAATCATTTAATCAAGAAGAGTCATTACTTAGTAGGAAGTACTCAACGTCCTTTATATCTTTAGGGAACATCTTCTGAACTAGTAAGAATCTAATACTGAACTTTTAAAAGAGACAATGAGCCAAGTTAAATCTCTATAAAATAAGAGTCTCGGATAATATGAAAAGAGAGGTAATAGAAAAGAAAAGTTGTTGATGGTCATCTCACACTACAATGAGGTGGAATTCACGAAAAAGAGAATAGTCCCGAATTTTATTATTAGGTAGCTTGCCAATCTCCGTCCATATATCAATTTGAACTTTTCATGAAAGGCTAATAATATCCTTGGATAATTATATACTTTCTATCTATGCCCTCAGTTACATTTTTATTTTATGTTACTAAGTTTATGTGTTTAGTTCGTTTCATTCGGTTTATGATATTTGGTTTATTATTTAAGTTTCCAGATTATATTTCAGCTCATATCATGAATCTCATGTTTTTGGTTTTTGCACAATCTTTAGCATATGTATATAGGTTCTGGTTTCATCTTTATGCTTGTACATGTCACATCTTGTATTTCAAATCATGTCGTCAGTCTCCAGAATAAGTTTACATGCTAGTCATGTCACGTTCATGTTACTCAAATGTCATGCATGTTAGTGTTCAGGTTATGTTTTTCAATTTTCACGTTATGTCTTCATAACTCAAGTTCACGCACATTCAGTTTATGTTTTCATAATTCACGCTCATGTAATATGTTTTCATGTTTAAGCTTTCAGCATATGTTTTTTAGTTACGTTGCTCATTTATGTTTTCAGAATAAGTTATTATGACCATGTTTTCAGTTATGTTTCAATAAATGTTTTATATTTACAAGTATGAAATATATTTTCACACCATCAGTTTAGTGTCGTTGCCTCACGTTTAGCATCCCGGGTTTGCTTTCCTTGTGGCACTGATCGCCACTACAGGCTCATGTTTATGTTCATGTTCCCTTTCCTACGCAGTGTTAGGTCCCACTAGGTAGGTTTTATGTCCCCTAGGTTACTATACTGGTATGGTTTTCCGTGTTTTCAGGACATGTGCGAGCTTATGTGGGGCGACAGCCCAATCCTGATATGTATGGTGACACAGAGGAGGCGTCTTAATCTCAGTCAATGCACATGTATGTTTTTAGTATATAGATTCATTTTTATGAGATAACAGATTTCAAACATTTTCATGGATTTCAAGACTCAGATCGTGATTATGTTTCTCATGTATACATCATATGTTTTTAGATCATATGCATGTTTTATATATTTTCAACACATTTTCTAGGTTTACATATATAGCCATGCTTTACCACTCATGCATTGAAGTTACGACATATCATAGCTTCAGTTAGGCATGTTAGGTTCAGTTACCCATGTTTAGATCATGAAGTTTCAGGTTAGGTTAGACAATTTTAGAACATGATTTTGCATGGTCTAGGTTACTTTTAAATCATGATGTGTTAGTTCCATGATAGGTTCATGTATTGCAATTCACATAGTCATTCTTAAAGTTCATTTTCATGTTCAGTCATGTCAGCACTTTTTAGTTTTCAAGTCATGTATCAATTATCAGCATCCATTTCATGTTTTAGATTTCAGTCATGCATGTCACACTTTCGGGTGGTCCATAGTCAGTTCATGTAGTTTAGGTCATGTTTACATATGTTTAAATTATGTTGATGCATATACATATCTTGTCCTCAAGTTTTAGTTCATGGTATAATTTTAAGTTCACGTCGTAATTTAAGTCCCCGCATGTTTTTTTCCAATTTCCATGCTCATGTAAATTGATGTTTACTAGGTTTCAGTCATGTTTTAGTTCCATTTCATGATTTCAAGCCTACACGTTTACGATTAATGTTATGATTTCATGATTCATGTACAAATTAGATTAGATCCAAGCCACCGCGAGTTTAGGTGGTTTTGTAAAAGCATCCATAAGTTTCATATTACTGTCACATTTAAATGCAAGCCTCTTAGTTTATGTATTCAGTATATGTTTTTAGTTTACATTTCGATTACGTCATGTTATATCTTCAAGTCATGTTCTCAACTAGGTCATGTAGCATCCAAACATGCATGTATAGTTCAGGTATTCAGGCGCTGCTCATATGGTTTCAAGACAAGGTATACAAGTTCAGATTAGGATATCATGTTATTAGGTAGGGGTTCATGACTTGTTCACAGTTTTCAACTTACGTTATAATTTTCAGTTTCACGAATGGTTTATGTCACTATCAATGTCATAACATGTTTTTTTTATTTTTTGTCATATCACTTTATTATGTTTCTGTAATCATTCATGTTACAGGTTCTCAGCTCAGGGTACAGGTTAGGTGTATGTAGATGACTTTTGTTATAACTCATGATCCAGGTTTGATGTAGTACTTTAGTACTCTCGTGATTGGCATTACATAAGTTTAAGTCATTATGTCTACTCACTTAGTCATTTGTTCGACTTGTTCATTTTCAATTTGTAGGCATTCCTAGATCAAGCATATAGTGGATGAGCAATGGAGGTTACGAGAACCAACAGTAGTCATTACACACCGCATATGTCAAAGTCGGTCCCAATAATTATATATCCTCAAGTCAGGCCATATGTCTTTGTATGTAGGCATGTATTTACAAGTTAACTGATATTTAAATATTTATGCATTTATATATATTTTTAATCGATTAGTTATGCATATATATATGTATATAATATCATGATATATTTCCGAGTCATGATAGGTAACATTGTATGAATCATACACAGGTCCTCTCATGGTGTTAGGCTTAGATCCAGGTTATATAATATTTAGGATACTTCATGTCGAAATTTTTAAAAATTATGTTAGGTTTTAGTTGCACATGCATGTTATATACTGATATCAGGTCAGTAGGTATGCATGTTCTACAGTCATCAAGATAAATTAGTCACGCATATATGATTAATATGTATATTTATGTGATTTCTGACAGCCTTATATAACATATTCTAGCAAGTTTATAGTAACTCATGGGCATGTTTACATGACAACCATGTATATATTCAATCAGTCAGTAGGTGTATGTCATGGGTTTAGGTGATGGCCAGGCCGTCTACTACCAATCACATGCCCAAATTTTATGGGGTGTGATAGCATGAACATAATCCTCACTAGAAAATCAAAAAATACATCATTCATTAAAAAATTCTTGGTTTTGATTATGTTGAATCTTTTTATGTCTAGTTTACGTAAAATTTTACGATTTATCAACTGGACGCCTAAAACTCAAGTTATAACTAAAACATCACAGTCTATCATGAATACATTGCAACCGAATTCACTACCTAATCTTTCCAACTCACTGCCCTATTGAATACATTTAATTCAACCAAAATTTCCTTATATTCTAACACCATAATCATACATTACCTAATATAAATCACACTCAATGGCTCAACCCTACCAAGGCTGAATTTCAGGAAACACATATCATGCATTCTATATTTTCTACACCATACTCATACTTAGCTTCCATATCATGCTATCATTTAACCTATCCACACTAATTACATTTAAATCTGAAATCCAAGGTTTTGAAATGAATCTAAAGTTTACCATAAATACACATATCATCACATTGATTTCTCATTATCCTTCTATCATTAACTACCATAAAATCACTACTTCATCAAACGAAATTCTCTAAGTCACTAGACAGTGAATAAATTCAGGTTTGAAGACATTCACACATGTTTAAAGTGTAGCAAACTTGCAAAGATTAATTTCAAAAGCTTCTCTACTACTTAAGCTATCCAATTTCTTCTTGCTTCCTCCAAGATTAGACTTAGAAAAATGAACTTCCCTTCCTCTTTTAGACTTCAAAATTCGGCCAAGTAATAGGAGATGAGAAGTATTGCCTTTTGTTTTCTTTAGTTATGAGACATTATAAGCTTAAATAATTTTATAGGGATCTCATCCTAATGGCCGACCCTTATAAAAAAATAATGGGATTATTGGGCTTGAATTAGTTTAATTTATATTAAGCTAATATTCACTGAGAACAAAGCATTAATGCCTCTGTTCTCAGTGATAGTACACCATCATACCATCCTTCTAGTGATTATAATACTCTAATCTCTGCAGCATCTCAAGGGGATGTTCTAAAGCCTCTACAGCATCCTCTGCCACCACCACCTCCTCCAGCATATCAGGTTTACCCTTCACCTCATCCGAGTTTTTATCCTCATCCACCTTATTATGCTCCACCATCAGCAGGTGCTCATCTGAATGTTCCACTTGGTGCATATGCTTATCCATATTACTATCCTTCTATGTGAGGTCATGGTCCAGCTCAGATGGCTCCCATAATGAAAGAGCAGAGCATTGCCTAGAGAGCAAAAGAAAATAGAGCTGTTGATTTTGATGGGAAGAAACCCAATAGTAGTTGAGAATTTCTTAGATAGAATGGAGAAAGCTTTTGAGTTGATGAGGTTAACTGATGAGTAGAAGTATCATCACATGTATTGACTTCTGACTGAGTAGGCTGACAAGTGGTAGCGGGATGTACGAAGTAAATTCACAACTAATCCACTGACTTGGGAGACGTTTAAGGATGAGTTCAGAGCCAGTTATATGAATTGCATTTCATAGATGAGATGAGAAGGAAATTCTATCGCTTGACTCAGGGTAGCCCTATGGTAGATCAGTACGATACCATCTTCCACGAGCTAGTACAGTTTATTCCTCACTTGAGGGAAAATAAGCAGGGAAAGATTGATCACTTCCTTAATAGCCTGAATGCGGAACTAAGATCTAGGATACTAAATATTATATAACCTGATCACTTCCTTAATATTCGATTACTTACAATGAATGGTCAGAAAGAGATGGCTAGTTATGCCAGAAAAGCAGAATTTTCAGAGAGAGAATGGCAGATTGAGTAGAACTATTAGATGAAGAAGAGAAATAAGGTGTATTGACTTAATGGAGATGAAATCCAGAGTAAGAAGGATAATGACTCTAGACTCAGTGGCAGTTATCAGATGAGCTCATGACAACCTCACAAATAAACTAGATCTGTATATAGTCAGGGTTCAGTGAGAACACCATCTAGCAAGACTCCTAATGGCCAGTAAGGTCAAGTTCAGGAGAGAAGATTTCCACCATGTGCTACTTGTTGGAAATGTCATGATGGAGAATGCATATTAGGCTCAAATGCTTGTTATTCATGTGGCGAATTCGGCTAAATAAAGAGATATTGTCCTAATTCTAAGGATAACGGTGGACAGGTTCAGATGGCAGTTATTCCTCTAGCTCAAAATTTAAGAGGCTCATACGGTTAGAGTGGGATTCGAGTTTCGATTTATGGGACTCACACAGATGTGGGTATACATAGTAGACCTACTTCAGTTGGTCGGGCTAGCAGACCTAGATCCAAGCTAAGTATTCGTAATGACAAAATAAAAGGCTTCAACAGAGCCAGAGGTTATAAAAGATGTGCAATCCATGTTGGCGAGCATAAGTTATTAGAAAATTTGATTTTCATGGTGATATTGATGTCATATTGGTCATGGATTGGTTATCCTATTATCATGCTACAGTAATTTATCATGAGAAAGTAATAGAGTTTGACAATCTAGATAGATATAAATTTTCTTTTAAGGGAGAGGATGTCATATTTCCTCATATGTAATCTTTGCAATACATGCTAGTAAGATGTTAAAGAGAGGTTGTGATGCCTATCTAGCTCACATAGTAGATACTAATATGGGTACAGTGGAATTGCATGAGACTCATGTTTTGAGAGAATTTGCTAATGTATTTCTAGATGAACTACATGGTTTACCATTAGACAGAGAGTTAGAATTTAGAATTGAAGTATTTCCTGGTACAACCCCCATATTTCTAACTATTTACAAGATGGATCATGTAGAGCTGAGAGATTAAAGGTGTAATTACAAGAATGGTTAGATAGAGGCTTTATAAAGCCTGGTTCTTCACCATGAGGCGCACCATTATTATTCATGAAGAAGAATATGGCTCTTTGAGATTATGTATTGATTATAGACAGTTGAATCTGGTTCCCATTCGCAACAAGTATCATTTGCCTCGAATAGATGATCTTTTTGTTCAATTACAGGGAACTAAGATATTTTCTAAGATAGATCTAAGATCTGGGTATCATCAATTGAAAGTGAGGGAATCAGATATACCTAAGATTACTTTTCAAACTCGCTATGGGCATTATGAGTTTTTAGTAATGTCATTCGGGTTAACTAATGCGCCAGTTGCTTTTATGGACTTAATGAATAAGTATTCAGACAGGACTTGGACAAGTTTTCATTGTGTTTATCGATGACATTCTGGCATATTATAGCAACAAAAAGGAATATGAAGAGCATCTAAGAATGGTTTTGCATACTTTAAAGGATAAGTAGTTGTATGCCATGTTGGACAATTATCACCCACATCATCACTATTTGTAAAAGACATTGTGGTTTTTGTACAAATTAACTATGTGAAAAAAGAAATTGCTATTTTATCATTTTGTAATTAGATTACTTGAATATATATAAATGATAAAAGTCCTTATGATTAGTTCCAGATTAATAAGATATGAGACAATATCAATCCATGAAAGATTAATCATTAAATATCTCTAGTCGTAGTATTATCGAGACTAGACATGAATAATACGGAATAGACTAGTATTGCACTTGTGCGCGTTATGGAAGCCTAACGGCATAGTTCTCATATATTTAAGTATATGATACTTATGCAAGTGTGATAGGAGGTTATGTTAGCCGTTGGACCGGGAACAGCTTCGCTCTGGATATACCCCTCAGAATCCCATTGGTAGTTGTAGGCACTGCATTTTTACACATAAGTCCCTATGATGAGTCTCATTTTGGAGACACTACCTTTTAAGTCACGGAGGTCACGGGAAACGGACATCGGAAGGGGAAATTCAGAATAAACAAGGTTCACTGTTTTCGTTAGTGCTGCGTTCGTGTTTACGTTCGAACGTCAAACGGATTGCGGGCGTCCGTGCCGCGTTCGAGGAAGCGTTAGAACGGTGTCGGTAATTCTGGTTTTGCTGCTAGCCTCACATCCAGCCCAATTAGCCCCCCAAAGCCCATAAAACACATCCCAATTTAAATAAATAAATATTAATTAAAACATTAACTAAATAAGATAATAATTAAATTAATTAAATAAATTAAATAAAACATATACCAAACATAAAATAAGTAATTACCAACTTAAACTAAAATCAGGCCTAAATTAAACAAATCACATACTAAATCAAAAATATAATCATACCAAGTTAAAATCAATCAACCAATTAAAGCCAATCATATATTTGACTTCCTAATCTAATAAGATAATTACCAATCTAAAATATTGTATTCCTAACCAAACCAAATCAAATCCCTTGCTTCCCTTAACCAAACCAAATCAAATCCCTCTTTAATTAGCCAAATCCCTTTCCTTGTCAAGCCCAACCCTTTGCCTATAAAAAGAACCCTTCACCAACCTTCTCAACCCTAGTCCCTAGCTCATACACAACACACAAGAAAATACAGGAAGAAGACACCCAAAAAAACAGTAAGCAAAAGATAAAGAGGAAACGGCAAGCGAAACCACAAGGAAACAGTAGCAAAAGACGGAGAACGACGACTCAAAACAGTAAGACAACGAACGAGAACAGTGAACCAGTGAACCAGGAGAGTTGCGGAGCATCCACCCTTCCGACGATCGTGTACCGTACATCCGAGAGGTGATTTAAAAGGTTAGACCTGAGGGTACCTTTTCATTAGTTTATATTCGATTTTGTTATTATTATTGAATTCTATTCGCATGAGAGTCGTTTATGGATGCATGTTGTGGCTTGAATGAAATGGAAGAGTGTCGTCTCTTGTGGTATATAGGATGGAAACCCAGACGTAAATTCCGTAGCCGAATCCGAATAGACGGTAGTGCGGTCTATACTTGGGATACAACTCCACGTACCACTTGAGTAAACGGCACCTTCTCTTGTTTTGTGTTGCTTTCATTTATTTATTTTTCGTCATTTAAATTCTGCATGTTGCTTATTTATGCATGACTCAATCGAGCGCATGGGCTTAGTAAGTGGAATGAAAGATCCCCTATGGGGAGGGTGTTAAAGCCCTTTACCACGATGCTTTGCCGCGCCAGTTGATGTGTGTTCGGTTGGATGCAAGACACGTTCAATCAGACATACTTAGAATAATATGATTGTCTTTATGTTTGTATGCATGATGTGATGTGACGCGCATGGGCTTAGTATGTTGGTCTAAAGGTCCTCTATTTGAGAGATCAAGAGCCCCAAAAGGCCACCTTTACGGCAGTACTTCGCCGCGCCCTTATTTTGTTGTTTATGTATTGCGTCCCATTTCATGCATCAGGTCTGTTCCCGTTCGAACGCGTTTACGAACGCAACTCGAACGCGCATACATTTTTGCCTTATCATGCATCTGGTCTCATTTCCGCTCGAACGCGTTTACGAACGCCATACGAACGTGAGCATTCTGTTTCATTTCCGTTTGAACGCGTTATCAAACGCCATACGAACGCGAGCCTTCTTTTTCATTTCCGTTCGAACGCGTTTACGAACGCTACTCGAATGTGAGCATTCTGTTTCATTTTCGTTCGAACGCGTTTACGAACGCTACACAAACGCGCACACACTGAACTGAGTCTGTCTTATCATATTCATGCATAATTACCTCTTGGTTGATCTTTCTTGTGTTATATAGCCAACCGTATTATTTGTATTCCTGCATTTATCCATTCTATGTGTTCTTGGGATTGTATTCAAGCATGATTAGGCTGTTAGCATGTTATTTGGTTAATAGGTTCATGAGATAGTACTCAAGCATGATTAGGTTGTTCTTAATTTTCCATATTATAGGATCGAAATATGTTAATGAGATTGTCATGTGATGTTGCATGTTGTGATGAACTTGTTGATGTATGCATATGAATTTAGAAGCATGATATTTTTGGAAATAAATGTTATTTAAGCCTAGTTAAATATTACATAAATCCTTTTATTACAAGTGACATAAGTAATGGACCATTACGAACCAACGGTTTGAGGTCTTCCCTTGCGAGGGGTGAGTGCGGCCTTAAATCTTATTTTCCCGGTTCACACCGGGTGGCGACTCCACTGGGGATAGAGAATCGGCCCCGAAATATTGTCTTGTGATGTTTGGATTTATGTTTTAATTGACCGTGTCTATAGTGGATAAAGTGAGGGTTTAATCAAAGGCATTTTAAGGCTAGGTAATGGTTTGGTGTCTTCCTTCATTCACTACCTTTCTAGAAGGAAAAGCTGTGAAGGCACCTAGATAGCCATGTACTGGTAGCCTATTGTGATGGACTAATTTGGAGGACTCGTTGTTTATTCCTGACAACAAGCGATAAGAGCCTAAGAGGCTTGGGTATTTAAGTGAGCCTCGCTCCACCTTCCCTCTGGGGGATCTACAACGGGAAATCCCTTTGACAGTCCGTCACACACCATAGCTCATTGGCACGTACCTTAGTGTATAAAAAGGGGTGCGCTCACTTGGTTGCTCGAACCCTTGAGTGGGGAGACCTAGTTGTGGGCCATCCTTCGCCGGTGAGAGCCTTTGTCTATACCCTTGCTAACCCACCCATAGACCGGGTTGACTAAAGTAACAATTATTTCCTTGAGTATGTGCTTGTGGACCATCCTCATTTGGATGTAGTTGGACTATTGTCATAAATGCGGGCTTGTTGGGCCATTTAAACTGGGGCAAGTTCGTACCTTATGACTATTAGGCCCAAAGCTTCTGAAATGTTGATGGGCCATACTGTAGAAATTATTACGTTTGCATTATCTTTCTTCTATGCTTGTGTTTGGGAACATCGTCGTTTGGATCCGTTTGGACCATTTACCATGGGATATGGGCTTGTTGGGCCATTTAAACTGGGACAAGAACGTATCTCATGACTATTGGGCCAAAGGCGTCTAAGTGTTGATGGGCCACTTTGTACTTGTGTTCGGAACATTACCATTTGGCTTTAGTTGGGCTCCTTGTCATAAGATGTGAACTCGTTGGGCCATTTAAACTGGGATGGGTTCACTCCTGTGACAATTAGCCCGAAAAATTCTAAAATGGTAATGGGCCGATTTGTTTAAAAATTTTAATTGATTTAGTCTGTTCTATATGTTACACGCGTCTCATGCTCCTCATGCATACATGCATCATGCTAACCTTTGTTTTCCAAAAAGCCATCATAGTTTCCCGTTGGGTTAGGGAAGAGATACGACTCACTAAAAGAACTGCAACAAGCATGAGTGAATCCGCCGATAAGGGATCCCGCCTAGATCAATTGGAGATCAAAGTAGCTGAGATTGTTGACCAATTGCAAGTTTTGACCAATGTTGTGGCCAGTTTAACTGTACCCCGTGTAGCCAATAATAGAAAGTTGTGCAACCATAATGGAAAAATCATTGGGAAACCTTCAAGGACCAAGCCCACTCCCTCTGGGGTTACCCCCATCAGAAATAGACAATTCTCCGATCTGGGTAAACCTTTGTCGGAGGTATTTGAAGAACTGAAAAGGCAAGGACTCTTATATCCCTTAGAGCCTAAACCACCTCCAAACCATGTGCCATGCTACCATAACCTGAACCTTTACTGTTACTTCCATCAGCAAAAGGGTCATGAAACTAACAATTGCACCCGCCTTAGGCACGAAATCCAGGACCTCATAGACTCACACAAAATACCTGACCTTGAAAAAGAACAACCCGACACACATAGAAAACCTCCACCCACACATATGATCAACACTGGCCTACCAGACAACCTTGCCTTCCAAACCCACAACCATCAAACTCCTCGCATGGAGATACAGGACAACAGTGGCAAAAATGAAATAAAGCAGATGGGGGATTTCTGGGAAAACTTCTCGGATAGTGACGGGGAGGAGGTGGCAAAAAGGAGAAGTAAATGGGAAAAAGAACTACTGCAGTTGGAGAATCTGATGTTCGAAGAAAGCAAAAAGACGGGTGAAGACGAAGACACAAATTATGGAGGTGTTTGTTTCCCGGATCTTATTCAATTATGATCCTGCATTTTTTTAAGACATTGATTTTGTCTCTTTGTTCAAACCTTTTCTTAATGATAATAAGACGTTCACTTCGCTAAATCTCTTCTGCAATATGAGTACATTTGAGAAAAGCATTCAACCTTTGTACTATGAACACGAGGAATCCTCAGAATAAGAAAACAGAAAAGATGAGATAGCCATTCAGGAATTGGGAAATGGAGACAGTGGGACTGTTAGACTTGGAAAGAAACGGGTTCCTGGAACAAATCAGTGAAGACAGGTGGAAATGGTACTTTCCCCAAGAGAAGAATGGTCATCAATGGAATTGACAGAAGACCTAACCCAACGGGATAGGAAACTCATTCACGCATGCATGCATACACGTAACATATTTTGCATTCCTTTTTGTGTTTGTTTTGTGTTCACAGGTTTTAAAGAAGAAAGAGAGAAAACGGCAAATGAAAGCCAGTCAGAAGCATCAATATTAGCATCAGTATCAGCATGAGGGCGAGGCCCATATCAGTATCAGTCTGGGGGCGAGGCCCCACATCTGCATCAGTTTGGGGGCGAGGCCCATATCAGTATCAGATCGAGGGCGAGGCCCATATCAGTTCAGGGGAAGAAAGCCTCAAGTCAGTTCAATTCGGGAATAAAGCCCGCACTCAGTGCAGTTCAGGAAGAAAGCCTGTATTCAATACAGTTCGGGAATAAAGCTCGGGACGAATAAGGCCTCATCTCAACAGTTCGAGAATAAAGCTCGGGAGGAAGAAAGCCTCATGTCAGTATAGTTTGAGAATAAAGCTCGGGAGGAATAAAGCCCCATCTCAACAGTTCGGGAATAAAGCCCACATTCAGTTCAGTTCAGGAAAAAAGCCTGCATTCAATACAGTTCAAGAACAAAGCTCAAGGGGAAGAAAGCCTCATGTCAGTACAGTTCGGGAATAAAGCCCACACTCAATACAGTTCAGGAAGAAAGCCTACATTCAGTTCAGTTCAGGAAAAAAGCCTGCATTCAATACAGTTCAAGAACAAAGCCACAGTCAGCTCAGATCAGAGAATAAAGCTCAAGGGGAAGAAAGCCTCACGTCAGTATAGTTTGAGAACAAAGCTCAAGGGGAAGAAAGCCTCATATCAGTATAGTTTGAGAACAAAGCTCAAGGGGAAGAAAGCCTCATGTCAGTACAGTTCGGGAATAAAGCTCGGGAGGAATAGAGCCTCATCTCAACAGTTCGAGAATAAAGCTCGGGAGGAATAAAGCCTCATCGCAACAGTTCGGGAACAAAGTACAGGGGAATATAGCCACATCTCAATACAGTTCGGGAATAAAGCCCACAGTCCAAACAATCATGAAATAAAGCCATATCTCTACACAGTCAGCAGTTCGGGAATAAAGCTCGGAGGAATAAAGCCTCATCGCAACAGTTCGGGAATAAAGCTCGGGAGGAATAAAGCCTCATCTCAATACAGTTCAGGAAGGAACAGGCCGAGAATGGCACTCCAAGAATGGAAGCACGGTTCGGGAATGAACCAGGGGTCGCAGCACCTCACCATCCAAATCAACTCAACTCAATACAGGGTAAGTCAAGTGGCAGCTGGCGAGCCAGGTAAGTGAAAATGCATTGCATAAACTTTGATAGGATTGTCACTGTTGCACATTACACAAGTCCCATCAAAGTGGGGGCGACTGTAGGCACTGCATTTTTACACATAAGTCCCTATGATGAGTCTCATTTTGGAGACACTACCTTTTAAGTCACGGAGGTCACGGGAAACGGACATCGGAAGGGGAAATTCAGAATAAACAAGGTTCACTGTTTTCGTTAGTGCTGCGTTCGTGTTTACGTTCGAACGTCAAACGGATTGCGGGCGTCCGTGCCGCGTTCGAGGAAGCGTTCGAATGGTGTCGGTAATTCTGGTTTTGCTGCTAGCCTCACATCCAGCCCAATTAGCCCCCCAAAGCCCATAAAACACATCCCAATTTAAATAAATAAATATTAATTAAAACATTAACTAAATAAGATAATAATTAAATTAATTAAATAATTAAATAAAACATATACCAAACATAAAATAAGCAATTACCAACTTAAACTAAAATCATGCCTAAATTAAACAAATCACATACTAAATCAAAAATATAATCATACCAAGTTAAAATCAATCAACCAATTAAAGCCAATCATATATTTGACTTCCTAATCTAATAAGATAATTACCAATCTAAAATATTGTATTCCTAAACCAAACCAAATCAAATCCCTTGCTTCCCTTAACCAAACCAAATCAAATCCCTCTTTAATTAGCCAAATCCCTTTCCTTGTCAAGCCCAACCCTTTTCCTATAAAAAGAACCCTTCACCAAACTTCTCAACCCTAGTCCCTAGCTCATACACAACACACAAGAAAATTACAGGAAGAAGACACCCAAAAAAACAGTAAGCAAAAGATAAAGAGGAAACGGCAGCGAAACCACAAGGAAACAGTAGCAAAAGAAGGAGAACGACGACTCAAAACAGTAAGACAACGAACGAAAACAGTGAACCAGTGAACCAGGAGAGTTGCGGAGCATCCACCCTTCCGACGATCGTGTACCGTACATCCGAGAGGTGATTTAAAAGGTTAGACCTGAGGGTACCTTTTCATTAGTTTATATTCGATTTTGTTATTATTATTGAATTCTATTCACATGAGAGTCGTTTATGGATGCATGTTGTGGCTTGAATGAAATGGAAGAGTGTCGTCTCTTATGGTATATAGGATGGAAACCCAGACGTAAATTCCGTAGCCGAATCCGAATGGACGGTAGTGCGGTCTGTACTTGGGATACAACTCCACGTACCACTTGAGTAAACGGCACCTTCTCTTGTTTTGTGTTGCTTTCATTTATTTATTTTTCGTCACTTAAATTCTGCATGTTGCTTATTTATGCATGACTCAATCGAGCGCATGGGCTTAGTAAGTGGAATGAAAGATCCCCTATGGGGAGGGGTTAAAGCCCTTTACCACGATGCTTTGCCGCGCCAGTTGATGTGTGTTCGGTTGGATGCAATACACGTTCAATCGGACATACTTAGAATAATATGATTGTCTTTATGTTTGTATGCATGATGTGATGTGACGCGCATGGGCTTAGTATGTTGGTCTAAAGGTCATCTCTTTGAGAGATCAAGAGCCCCAAAAGGCCACCTTTATGGCAGTACTTCGCCGCTCCCCTTTATTTTGTTGTTTATGTATTGCGTCCCATTTCATGCATCAGGTCTGTTCCCGTTCGAACGCGTTTACGAACGCAACTCGAACGCGCATACATTTTTGCCTTATCATGCATCAGGTCTCATTTCCGCTCGAACGCGTTTACGAACGCCATACGAACATGAGCATTCTGTTTCATTTCCGTTCGAACGCGTTATCAAACGCCATACGAACGCGAGCCTTCTGTTTCATTTTCGTTCGAACGCGTTTACGAACGCTACTCGAACGTGAGCATTCTGTTTCATTTTCGTTCGAACGCGTTTACGAACGCTACACGAACGCGCACACACTGAACTGAGTCTGTCTTATCATATTTATGCATAATTGCCTCTTGGTTGATCTTTCTTGTGTTATATAGCCAACCGTATTATTTGTATTCCTGCATTTATCCATTCTATGTGTTCTTGGGATTGTATTCAAGCATGATTAGGCTGTTAGCATGTTATTTGGTTAATAGGTTCATGAGATAGTACTCAAGCATGATTAGGTTGTTCTTAATTTTCCATATTATAGGATCGAAATATGTTAATGAGATTGTCATGTGATGTTGCATGTTGTGATGAACTTGTTGATGTATGCATATGAATTTAGAAGCATGATATTTTTGGAAATAAATGTTATTTAAGCCTGGTTAAATTATTACATAAATCCTTTTATTACAAGTGACATAAGTAAGGGACCATTCCGAACCCAACGGTTTGAGGTCTTCCCTTGCGAGGGGTGAGTGCGGCCTTAAATCTTATTTTCCCGGTTCACACCGGGTGGCAACTCCATGTTATTTCGTACTTCCCAACTAGTGCCGCGAGCCTAGAACGGCGTCACCCAGGTCCTGTTGTCTACAGTAGTATGACTATGTGTCTATGGGAATCCGAATCAGGGTAGGTGTATGTGGTCTTAACCTGAGACTTGCATCGATAATGCTTGCGACAATAAGTACACTTTGGTTTTGGTCGTCCGGGGCTTTAAAAGGTTATTTGTACGCCTCTTCTGGGTTTACTGAGAATCGTAGTGTATTGGGTGTGATGTCAAGATGGAAGTGTCACTTCAGTCATATGGAGATGATGATCACGCATGATACAGAACTGGTACTCTTATATACTGTAGTTATCGGGATAGTATGACAAGGTCATGATTATCCGATTAAAGAGACTAGTTGCTAGTGATCCGATATATGCTTCGTACAGGGCATACACAATTCCAGCCCCAGGCCTAGCATGTGACATCCGATACTGGATCGAAATACGTAATACTTAGTATACTACGCCTGATACAGATTATATATTCTTCATTGAATATTTCTGGAGAATTGGGTAGGCACGGTGCTTTGTTAGAAGCCAACCATGTCTTGTAAATCGGTAAGAACGTGGTACGAGGTATGCACGTGTTCGGATAGTTCGACGACTGGATTTGACTCGAACAAAATTAATCTGGGATCTCTTGGGTCGCTTCCCAAAGATTCACCGATGACATTTGACTCGAACAGAATTAATCTGGGATTAATTATGAGAGAGAAAATTAATCTAGGATTAATTGCGGCAAGAATTTATCTGGGATAAAATTCGATTAGAAGAGAGAACGCGGTCAATTTGAAATTAATCGATTAAATAATATATTGGATATATTAATTGAAATTAGATTTAAAGCGGAATTAAAATTAGATTTTAATTCGGGCGAACGAATTAATTTCGAATTAATTCGCGAGAGACTTTTGTAATAATTTTGCTAGGCATTATTATTTAATTAAATTAGATTTTATTACGTCGCGATGGAAATTTCGTTTAATCGGATTAAAGGAACTCGAGCCCGAATTGTGTTGAGCAAGCCACTTGAATTTTGAATTTAAAGTAGGGCCAACCAACTTACATCACTAGTCACTTTTTGGTGATGGAAGTAGTTGAGGGCATTGATTTCCATTTTCCCTCCAACACTTTTGCTTTTGCTTTTGGTAAAGCATATACTAAATTTTAGAGTCTGATTTTTGATAAGTGGTAATTGTTTTAAAAAAAAAAAATACCAAAAACACAAAATATCTCTCTCTCAATCTCCCAGTGTCGTGCGCCTAGGGCTCTTCTTCCATTGATTTTGCTTCAAAATCAAGTTGAGCTAGCACTTAAAGAGTTAAAGAAGGTGATAGGGAAACTCACCATTGGGTTGCATTCAACATAGAAAGCTTGGAGCTCTCATCAAATACAAAGAAAGTCTTGAACTTCATCCATTCATTGTAAGTCTTTCCGCAACTTATTTTTGATTATTCACACACAATATCATGTTGTAGAGATCCTTGGCATGTCTATGACACTTACAATGGTATCAGAGTCTTTACTAAGCATGATTTGAGTTTATGGTTTATAAACGTTTTTTGGGGATTTTATGCTTAGAGTAGGATTTTTTCAAAATTGTTTGTTTGGATGTGGTTGGATGATGATGAATTAGATTTATGCATCTTAGGAATTGAGAAAATGAGTTGGATAAAATTTTCCATAATTTCCATGCCATGGCCGAATATAACCCTTTATTATGCTCATGGTGATTTTTTGATTTTAGGCTATTGGATAAGTTTAAAGCATGAAATGTATATTGATTGTTGATTTAATTTGATTGAAATCAAAATTGGTTATCATTTCCCCAAAATGTTGTGAGCTTTAGCATGTGTAATATATTGATTTTGCTTCAATTTGTGTTGGACGTGAGTTGGTTAATTAAAGCATGATTAATTAGTTTAATTGATGTTTTGGAAATATTGGATTAACTAATTAATTATGGCAATTACACTTTAATTAAAATTAATGTGATATTTGGAATGTTATATTAATTAAAATTAGTCTTTAAAATTGGATTGGGCTAACTTTGTTGTATTTGAGCTTAATGGGCTTGGTTGGGCCAAGCTTGGTTTTGGACAATTGGATTATATCCAAATTGGGCTTAAAACCATTTCCATAAAGTCCAAATATAACTTTTGGGCCTTTTAATATTTAATTGTGCCTAATGGGATAAAATTGATTTTATGGAAAATGGTGATTCCTAATTGGGCCTTGGCATCTTGGATTGGATCCATATTGGCCAAAGCCCATGCCTTAAGAATTAATTAAAAGCCCGTTGGACTTTAATTAAAAGTATTGGATACTAATTGGGCCTTTGAGACCCATTTAGATTAGATTTAGAATCTAAGTCTAAAAGGCACATAAATAAATGTAATTATTTAATTTGGAATTAAATTAGAATTAGTATTGAATACAAATTAAATTGGATTTAAAAAGTTCGATATAATTCAAGAATACGTACTTTGAGTATTTATTCTTAAACGAGTTGGACTCGCGCAAATCAAATCGTTGTTTGAACATTGGATGGTCATTAATTCAAAGATTAATTAATTGGATTAGATTGATTGAATAACATGCTTTGTGTGAATACATAGATGTATTGTATGAATAATGTATATCAGATGGATATTAGAAGGCTGGGGGCAATTTTGGAAATTGTTGTAATAAATTTAGAATTTATTAAATTGGACCTGCGTGTCCAGCCTATTATCTTTTTACTCTTTGTATTTCTCTTCTCACCAATTTCTCTCAATGTAAATGAGGTTTCTTTAATGTATTATGTAATTGGGTAGAAGTTAGAATAGTGCTAGCGGGAGAGAGGAAAGAGAGAGATTTATTCTAGGAACAAAGTTTGTTATATATCCATCCGCATATCATTATTAATTTATTTCGCGCCTTATTATGCTTTTAGAATGCATGTTTAAGGGTGTATGATGAGACCTAATCAAAGATAATAAATTGGTTGCCAATTTACGTGAAAAATCCTCACTCAAATATTAAGCGATTTCCTTTCATTGAGTGGTTCTTCTCAAGATCCAAGATTGGAATTGGTTTGTTGGCCAAAGTCAAGATCAATGTCCATAGCGGATGTGTTTGAACCACAAATGATTTGTTATATATCGCATGTCTTGGGCAGTTGTGACTTGTTGGCCAAAGTCAAGGTCACTTCTGTACATCGAGTGGATTACGAAGCTTTCCCACTGTCAATGGGTCGCGCTTAACTGGAATCATTAAGCTTGTTGTGCCAAAGCCAAGGCTTAGTTGATTCAGAGGAAAATGTTAGGAAATATATTGGATATATTTACATATATTGGATATATGTTTCGGACTTGGAGGTCCACCTACCAGATCTAGGAATTGGATGGGATCCAATTGATCTTAGAGATCTACCTAGTTAAGTTTCATACAGCTTGTTGGCCAAAGTCAAGGTTGTGTATTATTTAACGGGATCCTAGCCCACTAGGAAACTCGGTATCCCGAGTACTCAACAGAGGGTTAGAGGCTCGCCGAAAAATAGTGGAAGGCCAGTATTAAATTTGCAATTTCATTTAATATTTGCCAAGTACGCGCTTTCAAATTATTTTTCGTCATTATATATTTATATTAGTTGGACTAATATTTTATTGTTTTCTTTTAACAGTTGGACTGTACTCGAAATCGTTAATTGAATAGTTAGACTATTGCAATTAAGATGGACTGAAAGATCAACGTTATGGACATTATCATTGGTGAAAATGTCTTTAACGGTGAAAACTTTCCTGACTGGGATATGAACCTCAGAATTGTCCTGTGGGCTGACAAGATGCTCTATATGATAAAGAGACCTCTCGGGCCTAAGCCTGGAAATGAGCAGCCACTTGAGCTTGAGCGTTGGAAGACTCACAGTGATGACAACTCAACTGCTCAATCTGTCATGCTTGCTGCAATGACCCCACAATTTCATCGTCAAAACAAAGGATTGGATCCCTACGAAATGATGTTGAAATTGAGGGACCTTCACCGATCTAACCTTAGATCGCAAAAGTATGAATTGCAGAAGAAGCTATTTCGCTCTCGAATGTCAGAGGGTACATTTGTTGAGCACCATGTGTCGCAGATTATTACTGACATCGAACAGTTGGGTCAGTTGGGCATAACCTTTAAGGCTGAGACTTCCATAGATTTGATCTTGCAGTCTCTTCCTGACAGCTGGAGCGGGTTCATCATGAACTATAATATGATGAACCAAAAAAAGACTCTTGGAGAGTTGATGGCAATGCTGAAAGAGGCAGAAAAGAGCTTTTAAAGGGCAAGAAACGCGAGGCGCACTTCGCTTCGACATCTCAGAAAGCCAAGGCTTGGCCAAAGGCTTCTGGAGGTGTGAAGAAGAAGAAAAGAAAGGGCAAGGCCAAATCATCAAAATCTTCTGGGAAGGCAAAGGATAAATCCCAAGATGTCTGCTTGCAGTGTGGCAAACGGGGTCACTGGAAGCGTGACTGTCGTGAGTACAATGCGCACATGAAGGAAGTGAAGGCGGGCAAGGCTCCGGCTTCAGGTATGTTTGTTATTGAAATAAACATGTCTACTTCTAGTTTTAAAATTTTTTGATTTTTGATTCTAGATGTGGTACTCATATATGTACTGATGTGCAGGATCTGCAGATTAGCAGGAGACTGGCCTCAGGCGAGATTGACCTACGAGTTGGAAATGGGACCAGAGTCGCTGTTTTAGCTATAAGGACTTATATTTTGGAATTGCCCTCGGGGCATGTACTTACATTATCAGACGTTTATTATGTACCTAGTTTGACTAGAAACATTATCTCTGTATCTTATTTGACCCAAAACGGGTACACTTTTGTAATCCGAAACACTGGGTGTTTTGTTTATAAAGATAATTTTGAGATATGTACTGCTAATGCCAATAATGGTCTTTATATTTTGAATATAAATGAATCTCAAACATATAATATGACAAACAAAAGGCTCAAAATGAGTAAAACAGATGAAACTTATCTGTGGCATTGTCGTCTGGGACACATTAACAAGAATCGCATATCCACACTTTCGAAGAGTGGATACTTGGAAGGAGTTGATCCTAATTCATATGATGCCTGCGAATCTTGTTTATTAGGCAAGATGCCTAAAACGCCTTTTAGCGGTAAAGGTGTTCGTGCCAGCGAACTGTTAGCCCTCGTTCATAGTGACATATGTGGGCCCATGTCTAGCCAGGCTAGAGGTGGATATGGATACTTCGTAACCTTTATGGATGATGCATCACGTTATGGTTATGTGTATCTTATGAGACACAAGTCGGAAACTTTTGAGAAATTCAAAGAGTTTTGACACGAAGTAGAAAAACAGACCGGCAAAAGTATTAAAACATTACGGTCGGACCGTGGTGGTGAATACTTAAGCAATGAGTTTCTCGATTACTTGAAAGAGTATGGTATTCTTTCACAGTGGACTCCTCCCGGAACACCTCAATTAAATGGTGTGTTCGAACGGAGAAACCAAACTTTATTGGACATGGTAAGGTCTATAATAAGTCACACTGAGCTACCAATTTCCTTCTGGGGATATGCATTGAACAGTGCAATACTCATTTTGAATAAGGTTCTGTCAAAGTCTGTTGGACAGACTCCATATGAAATATGGACATGAAAGAAACCGGGTTTCTCATTCCTGAAGATTTGGGGATGCTTGGCATACGTTAAATGTTTGGATGGTACCAAACTAGAACCCAAATCGGATAAATGCCTATTTGTAGGTTATCCTAGGGAAACCAAAGGATATTACTTCTACAACCCACAAGAGAACAAGGTATTTGTTGCTCTCCACGCGGTTTTCCTTGAAAAGGAATTCCTAAATGCAGTGGTAAGTGGGAAGAAATAGAACTCGATGAAAATCATAGTGATTTTGTTCTTGGCACCCACTCCCTCTCGGAACACGAACAGTTCATCAGGGATGAGATTGTACCACAATCTTCTAATACATAAGAACTGCGTGGATCGGAGAGAGTCAGAAAACAACCTGAGAGGTATGGGTTTCTGATCTCACCTCATATAAATATCAATCTTATTAGGGATAATGAGCCAGCTACGTATGAGGAAGCGATACAAGGTATCGACTCCGCTTTATGGCAAGAAGCCATGAAGTCCGAAATGGATTCCATGTATACCAACCAAGTCTGGGCACTAGTTGATGCACCAGAAGGCGTAAAGCCGATTGGTTGTAAATGGGTCTTAAAAAAGAAGACGGACATGGATGGCAACATACAAATGTACAAAGCTAGGCTTGTAGCGAAAAGGTATCGTCAACGACATGGTGTATATTATGATGAAACTTTTTCACCTGTTGCCATGATTAAATCCATTCGGATAATGCTTACTATTGCTACATATTTCGATTATGAAATATGGCAGATGACGTCAAAACTGCTTTCCTTAACGGAAACCTTTTGGAGGATGTTTATATGCAACAGCCTGACGGTTTTGTCATACCAAAACATGCAAACAAGGTTTTCAAGTTAAATCGATCCATTTATGGATTGAAGCAAGCATCGCGTTCTTGTAACCAACATTTTGATGAGATCATAAAAGAATATAATTTCATTCAAAACGAAGATGATTCTTGTTTATATAAGAAGGTTAGTGGGAATGCACTGACATTCATTGTCCTTTATGTTGATGATGTATTACTTATTGGCAATGACATTCCCATGCTACAATCGGTGAAAGCTTGGCTTTCATTAAAATTCTCCATGAAAGATCTGGGAGAAGTAGCCTTTATTCTGGGAATAAGGATCTACCGGGATAGATCTAGAAAGCTGATTGGACTCTCCCAGAGCTCGTACATTGACAAAGTGTTGAAGAGATTCAACATGGATCAGTCTAAGAGGGGACTGCTGCCAGTGTCACATGGTGTTTCTCTATCTAAGGACATGTGTCCTAAAACTCAAGATGAGAGAGACAACATGAGTCTGATCCCGTTCGCTTCTGCAGTTGGATCGATCATGTATGTCATGATATGTACGCGACCTGATGTCTCATATGCTTTGAGCATGTGCAGTCGCTATCAGGCCGATTCAGGTGATGGTCACTGGATTGCTGTTAAGAACATCCTTAAATATCTTAGACGAACTAAGGATGCTTTCTTAGTCTATGGAGATGGAGAACTTAAGGTGACTGGGTTCACCGACGCAAGTTTCCAAACCGATAAAGATGACTCTAAGTCGCAATCTGGGTACATATTTTGTTTGAACAACGAAGTAGTGAGCTGGAAATCTTCCAAGCAAGAGACTGTTGCTGATTTAACAATAGAAACAGAATATATTACTGCAGCTGAAGCAGCAAAAGAGGCAGTTTGGATCCGTAAATTCCTAATTGGATTAGGAGTAGTTCCGTTAGCAGCTGAGCACGTTCCTTTGAATTGTGACAATAACGGGGCTATAGCGCAGGCTAAGGAACCGCGGTCTCATCAATGATCCAAGCATGTACTTCGACGTTTCCATCTGATACGTGAGATCATACATCGTGGCGATGTGAAGATCGAAAAGATCGCTTCAGATGACAACATTGCAAATCCGCTGACGAAAGCTATCTCTCAGCAGAAGTTTGAGCGACATGTACATAGTTCGGGTGTTAGATACTTGAGTGATTGGCTATGAGCCAAGTGGGAGATTGTTAGACAATTATGACCCATAGCATCACTATTTGTAAAAGACATTGTGGTTTTTGTACAAATTAACTATGTGACCAAGGAAATTACTATTTTATCATTTTGTAATTAGATTACTTGAATATATATAAATGATAAAAGTGCTTATGATTAGTTTCGGATTAATAAGATATGAGACAGTATCAATCCATGAAAGATTAATCATTAAATATCACTAGTCGTAGTATATCGAGACTGGACATCGATAATACGGAATAGACTAGTATTGCACTTGTGCGCGTTATGGAAGCTTAACGAAATAGTTCTCATATATTTAAGTATATGATACTTATGCAAGTGTGATAGGAGGTTCTGTTAGCCGTTAGATCGGGAACAGCTTCGCTCTGGATAAACCCCTCGAAATCCCATTGGTAGTATGACTATGTGTCTATGGGAATCCGAATCAGGGTAGGTGTATGTGGTCTTAACCTGAGACTTGCATCGCTAATGCTTGCGACAATCAGTACGCTTTGGTTTTGGTCGCCCGGGGCTTTAAAAGGTTCTGTGTACGCCTCTTCTGGGTTTACTGAGAATCGTAGTGTATTGGGTGTGATGTCAAGATGGAAGTGTCACTTCAGTCATATGGAGATGATGATCACGCAGGATACAAAACTGGTACTCTTATATACTACAGTTATCGGGATAGTATGACAAGGTCATGATTATCCTATTAAAGAGTCTAGTTGCTAGTGATCTGATTTATGCTTCGTACGGGGCAGACACAATTCCAGCCCCTGGCCTAACATGTGACATCTGATACTGGATCGAAATACGTAATACTTAGTATACTACACCTGATATAGATTATATATTCTTCATTGAATATTTCTGGAGAATTAGGTAGGCACGGTGCTTTGTTAGAAGCCAACAATGTCTTGTAAATCGGTAAGAACGTGGTACGGGGTATGCACGTGTTCGGATAGTTCGACGACTAGATTTGACTCGAACAGAATTAATCTGGGATCTCTTGGGTCGATTCCCAAAGATTCACCGATGACATTTGACTCGAACAGAATTAATCTGGGATTAATTATGAGAGAGAAAATTAATCTAGGATTAATTGCGGCAAGAATTTATATGGGATAAAATTCGATTAGAAGATAGAACGCGATCAATTTGGAATTAATCGATTAAATTATATATTGGATATATTAATTGAAATTAGATTTCAAAGCGGAATTAAAATTGGATTTTAATTCGGGCGAACGAATTAATTTCGAATTAATTCGCGAGAGACTTTTGTAATAATTTTTCTAGGCATTATTATTTAATTAAATTAGATTTTATTACGTCGCGATGGAAATTTCGTTTAATCGGATTAAACGAACTCGAGCCCGAATTGTGTTAAGCAAGCCACTTGAATTTTGAATTTAAAGTGGGGCCCACCAACTTACATCACTAGTCACTTTTTGGTGATGGAAGTAGTTGAGGGCATTGATTGCCATTTTCCCTCCAACACTTTTGCTTTTGCTTTTGGTAAAACATATACCAAATTTTAGAGTTTGAGTTTTGATAAGTGGTAATTATTTGAAAAAAACAAAATACCAAAAACACAAAATATATATCTCTCTCTCCCATTGCCGTGAGCCTAGGGCTCTTCCTCCATTGATTTTGCTTCAAAATCAAGTTGAGCTAGTACTTAAAGAGTTAAAGAAGGTGATAGGGAAACTCACCCTTAGGTTTCATTCAACATAGAAAGCTTGGAGCTCTCATCAAATACAAAGAAAGTCTTGAACTCCATCCATTCATTGTAAGTCTTTCCGCAACTTATTTTTGATTATTCACACACAAAATTATGTTGTATAGATCATTGGCATGTCTAGGACACTTACATGCCTAGTTTAGCAAGTGTGAGTTTTTATTTTACAGAATTGGATTCTAGGGCCATGCCATTTCAGCAAATGGTATTTATGTTTATCCCCAAAAGATTGAAATAGTGGTTAATTGGGAACCTTCTACCAGTGCAATTGAGGTTAGAAGTTTCTTATGATTAGCAGGTTATTACCGACGTTTTATCTAGGGGTTGTCCATCATTACATCATAATTAACAAGGTTGTTGAAGAAGAATGTAAAATTTAGGTGGACTGAGAAGTGTCAACAAAGCTTTAATAAGCTTAAGAAGTGTTTGAAAACTGCTCCAGTCATTACCCTTCCATCAAGAAATGGTGGATATATGGTGTACAGTGATGCATCAAGAAAAAGGGTTGGGTTGGGTATTGATGCATCATGGGAATGTGATATTTTACGCTTCTCGGCAGCTTAGGCCCCATGAATTGAATTATCCTACTAATTACTTGGAGTTAGTTGTAGTAGTGTATTCATTGAAGATTTGGAGACACTACTGACCGGCGTAAACACACACGTATAACGCAAGCGCACGTATCGTTCAAGTAGTATAAAAATATCGATCCCACGAGGACTTAATTCCTACTGTTGTTATTAATTGTTGAATCTATTTATTTACAAATATCTAATTATAGGGAGAATAGAATTGATTGCTTGATTGATTTGGTTGATTAAAGATTTGCTAAATAAATAAATAAAAAGATAAAAGAAAATACTAAGGAAAATAAAAGACACAAAGAAAATCCAAGGTTGTGATTTCTTTTAATATCATTTAAAAGATGAAGTGATTATTTTATGCTTGTGTAATAAATCGGTTTACTAACCTGGAACACTAAATTATGTGTAAGCCTCTGTCGATGGTCAAACACAAATACCCAGTTTAACCTAATTGAACCATATGTCTATGTCAACCAAATTATCTGGATTCATTAAGATTAAGTTCCAATTATGGCTACCCCCGCCTGACAGGTATATTCCTATCCTGTAAGGAAATCTATTAAAGGGTTATCTATCCTCAAGGAAGATCGTGGGCTATTAAGTCTAAGGCTGAAACCTAAAATCCCTATGTCTAGTTCATTTTAGATTTACCACATCAATCTTATTGGTGATCAGACAACAAGAAGCATTAAGCTTAAGACTTAATAAATAAACCTTTAAATTACCCAAACTATAAAATAATCCCTTATAAACCGGTGATATTAAAAATCATCACAACCCCAGATAACTAACACATAATTAGGGCTAGTAAAAACATAAAAGTAAAAGACATAAAGTAAAAGCTGAAAAGTAAATTACAATAAAATAAAATGCTAAGGTAAAAGGAATTACTTTTACTACTACTAATTTAGATATCTCCCATAAAATAATATATAAACTTGTGATAAATTAACCAACCGACCAGTCTGGCGGTATCCGTGATTAGTCAAATTAAGTCCAACCAGCCATTAAGGCGGAACCAAAAATAAATTTACCAACCGACCAGTCTGGCGGTATCCGTGATTAGTCAGGTTTAAACCAGATTAAAATTAAATTACCAACCGACCAATATAGCGGTATCCCTTATTAAGTCAATATTTTAAATAGTTAATATATTATTTTTAAGGGAGATTAATCTAAATAGCAATAGTAGAAGAATTACCTTTCACCCTAGCTGAGGAAATTACTTTAACATGGTGAATAGTAAAAACTGTAAAAAGTAAAAAGTAAAAATTAAATTACTATTATTACAAAACGTAATTAAAATTATTTACAAAACTAAAAATTAAAAAAAACTAAAAATAAAAAATAAAATTTCTAGAGAGAGAAACTCTCTCTAGAGAGAGAATTCAAGAGAGAGAGAGGTGTACAAAATTCTGAAATTTCGCGCTGAATTTATAGGAAAATTTTTCACTGTTCGGGCGTCGCGACGCTGAATTTGTCGACGTGGCACGATGAGAAGGCGACACGTCATCAAGGCGGCTGACTGTTCACGCGACACGTGTCAAGGCGGCTAATTCTCAATTATTGTGATGACGTCATTGATGACGTCATGCTGACGCGGCGACGACGTGGCGATGACGTGGCGATGACGTGGCGCTGGCGTGTGTTGCAATTGTCAGCACAATAGGATTGCGACACGTGGCGACACGTGTCAAGTTGTGATTGGCTGAGGCTGACGTGGCAAGTTGACTCGGTTGACCTGCTGACGTGGACGATGATCTGGCATGACACGTGGCAAGGTTGACTTGTTGACCGATGATGTGGCTGATGACGAGGCGACACGTGTCAAGTCTGAGTGTCGGCAGCATATGATGATGACACGTGGCACGGCGCATTTTAGCAGATCGGCTGTGATGGTGACACGTGGCACGGCGCATTTTAGCAAAGTCAAAACTTCTCAAATTGTTGACCGTTGACCTGGCGCATGTTAGCAGATCCGGCTCACGCTGGGCGTCGCGGCGCGCAGTGTTCCAGCGTCGCGACGCGTCAAAGACTAAAATATCCTTGTTGACGCATTTTTGTCCGGTTTTGCCCCAAATTGCCTCCAGTGCTGTCCAAACTTTATTTATTTGCAAAATAACAATAAAACACATCAAAACGTTCACAAAACTCAAGAAACTATACAAAATATTAAGTTAAATGAGTGGGAAATAGTGATATAAATACCACTAATCACACCCCCAAACCTAACATTTTGCTAGTCCTCGAGCAAAATACAAAATAAAATAACATAATAAAATTTAACTAAGCCACTTTCGTAGGGATCACGATTGCATTTAGCATATGCAACAAGCCTTTAAACCCCTAGGTGTCCCTAGTGGACGAGTTGTAGTCTCGTGAGGGTTTACAACAATGATACCCACAAACATTTTACAAAAGTAAAAATGTATTAAAACTAATGCACACAAAAGCAAAAAGACAAGCGAAAAGAGAATAAAGAAATTAGTGACTAATCAGGTGAAAATTCTACTCCAAGTTATTAGTTGTTTTGTTTCTTTCTAAATTACCGAATAAGTAAATTCTCCGATTATTTTTACCATTCTCCATATACACAATCAACAAAATATTAATCAACTCATTTTTGCCCACAACAGTCATAAGTGCAGTTGATAAGAGTGTAATATTTTTGTTCTAAATTTCTATCAGATTTCACACCTTTTTGTAGCAATGGAATAATTTTCTGATTTTTCTGATTTTTTTCTTTTGATTTTTCTCTATTTTTTATTTTTATACAATACATTCCGTCTATGTAGCGAGCTTTGGGTCGGTGACTCCCAAACCAGTTGGCTTTAGGGCACCAGGTGTTAAGACACCCCTACGAACTTAATTACTCAGACTTCAGATATATATATATTTTTGCAGCATCTTCGATCCATATAACGAGCTTTGGGTCAATGACTCCCAAACCAGTTGGTTTTAGGGCACTAGGTATTAAAACACCTTTACAGACTTAATAACTCGGATCTCAGATGTTTTTTTTTTTTTTTTTTTTTTTTTTTTACTCCATCACTTTTTGAGATGCTTCCTCCAATTAAACTATAGCACTGAATATTACAAACTTTTCAATTTTAGCTCATGTCCGTATGTTACTATATATGTTGATAATACCTGTCAACTGAACATATGAAGATACATTTTAGTTAGTTTTAAGGAGAATTCACAAATTAAATAATTAAAAAGGAAATAAACAAAAATTAACTTGTTTCAAAATAGGTTTAAGATACGTCTCAGGAGCGGAAATTCCTTACTCGGCTATCTTTTACCAATTCCACATTTTTAGTCAAAATAAAAACACAAAAATGCAAAATATTTTTGTAATTATTGAAAATTTTTCAATTTTTTTGTATTTTTCGAAAAATTTTGAACTAAAAATAAAAATAACACACATACTAAAAACAAGCTATTAATCAACTAATTCCCTCCCCCAAACCTAAATGAGACATTGTCCTCAATGTCTTAAACAGTAGAAGAAGAGCTTAGAAGATAATACCTGGTCAGCTGAAATTTTACAGGAAAAATTACCGATTAAGATTTATGCCCAAATTACGGTTCTTACCACAATTGCTATTCGACCATTTTTTCATTAAAAATTTTGGCAGAATCACCTCTAAAAACTCAAAATTTCCCCAAAATTCACCCTAAAAAATTATCACCAATCAAATCCCAACTTTAGTATTTTTCAGAAAAATCCGACAGAGTCACCCCTGAATTTTTGATTATCCAACACAACCTAAATCTATCAAATGCCACAAACACTCCAATTCAACTCTTCGCCCCCACAATCTACGAATCAAATTAATCCACAATCCAACCCTTCGCAATTGAAAATTCCCAAATCAAACACACCACAATTCAAACCTAATTATCAAATCAATTTACCAATTACCAAATCAAATTTTTATCAAATCATTACCGTTAATCTTAAATTCTGATTTTGGCAGTGGTGGGTTCTCTCGGTTCTGTTGGTTTTGGATTGGGTTTCTGGTCGGCCGGCTCGGCGATGGAGAGACACGGCAGTGGCTTGGTGCGGTTGATGGGTCGTAGTTGGCTTGGCAGTGGTGGGTTCGCGGCTAGTGGTGTCTCGGTTGGTGGATCTCTCGGCGATGGCTCTCGGCTTGGGTGAACCTTGGTCGAAGGTTGGAAGCTTGGCCTTGGGTCTCGACTCTGTTGGTTCTCGGTGGCTGCTCACGGTATGGATATCGGTTTGTCTTGATGGTGGCAAAGATGGGTTTCTGGTTTCTGGTAGATCTCGGCTTGTGTTGGCTGGTTCGGTTTTGGTGGGCTCGGCGAAGGCTTGGTGAAGGTTGCGGTTGTGGTCAGTTTGGATCTTGGCGGTCTCACGGTGGTGGGGCTATGGTGAATCTCGGTTTTGAGGTGATGGTTGGTGATTGGTTGAGGATGAAGAAGATGAAGAGTGAAAGGAGATGCTGCCAGTGCCCTGTTTATGTCTCTGATTTCGTGTCAGCGTCGCGACGCTGAATATTTTTTTTTTTTTTTTTTTTTTTTTTATAACAAAACCATGTCTTGTGACGGATAAATCCATAGGGACGCGTCTCAAAAGATATCTCCTTACTTGGCCGTCTCCTGGATCAACTTTGTATCTTCGTGATTTTGTCAAATTTTATTATGAAAATCCCGCTTGTATTGGCCTGCTTTGTTAAAAAATTCCGTTTTTATTTTTCCTGCAAAACTAACACACAAAATTAAAAAGTTCACACAAAAATATGAAAAATAAATTACAACAAATTGCATGGGTTGCCTCCCTGCTAGCGCTAAATTTTTCGTCTTCAGCCAGACGTGACTGAAATTTATCTGTTAAGGAGGTTTCAGTGTCGTTTTGGATGTCCGATTAAAGACAATCCCGTGAGCGTTGCTTTTGAATGGTCTCTTCCAACGGTAAGGTGGCAAAAAGAGTTTTGTCCCATTCAGTGCTCGTGCTACCTTTTTGCTCCTTGTTGTTCCAGTGGTTCCTGCAAAGAAAGAAAAAAATCAGGAGGTCTTATATGGTGCTTGACTTGGAATGGGAGTTCCATTCTGTCAAGCTTCTGGTTGATATCTTTGATTTGTACTCCCCAAAACAGTGATGTTTCTCCTGAATGCTCTGGATCTTTATTAAGGTCAGATATTTGCTCTTCTATTTGCTCTGCTTCTTGCTCCACCTTTTCTTCACAGATGTATTTGAAAATTTCTGCATTAAGCTCTTCATCTGTCATCTGTGAAATACATGTTTCAAAATTGTCAACCTGAGGATGAAAAGAAATGTCAGATTTTAGGTCTTCATCCTCTGATCTGGTTGAAATGATTGGCTCAGGTAGATCTTCTTCAAACATTTGTGCAATGGAATCTCCAAGATCTTCATTTTGAGGATACAGAATTCCATCCTCAATTTTTGATGTATTTGGTACAAATATTTCAGCATTTTCATCCTCGTCAGAGTCTGAAAAAAAAAATCAAATTGAGACTTTTCTGGTTCGGATTCCTGAACTGATTCTTGATACAGCTCAGCCTCATCCTCTGTTATGATGTCATGATGAATCTCAGGATATTGAAAGGCTTCTTCAGTAGTATTTGAATTTATTCCGTGAGATATGTGATTCAGGTTCTCTCTTAACTGTCTAACTTGATCTGTCATTCTCTGTAAAGACGCCGCTTGATTCTGAATTTGTGCATCAAATTGAGCTGTTTGTTCTTTGAACATGTGAATCATTTGATCTTCCTCTGATGGTTCTGGTTCTTGATAAGGATCGAAGGAAGATGGTGGATAAGATGGAAAATGTGATGGTTCTTCGTACCATGAATGATTTTGATAGCTCTGCCACCCTGAATCGTAGTTGTACTCGCAATAATCGCTTGGGTGGTCACCATTACATATGTCACATCTCCACATTGAATTATGTTGAGCAAATGTAGTATTGCTTGGTTCTGGCATCCAGTGATAGTCATTAGGCTCGACAACAGGCCTCAGAAAACCGGACTGTTGCTCCCAGATTTGGGGTGTATCTTCTTGTAAAGCACGTAATCTTTCAATCTCCCAGTAATGTTCCATTTTTAAGTCACCTGAAATCAAAAGAAAGAAATAAAAATTACAGATAAAAATAAAGAAAATTAGATACAAGTAAATTAGATAGCTTCAAAATTAACAACTCAAGAAATATAAGTCCCCGGCAACGGCGCCAAAAACTTGACCGGCGTAAACACACACGTATAACGCAAGCGCACGTATCGTTCAAGTAGTATAAAAATATCGATCCCACGAGGACTTAATTCCTACTGTTGTTATTAATTGTTGAATCTATTTATTTACAAATATCTAATTATAGGGAGAATGGAATTGATTGCTTGATTGATTTGGTTGATTAAAGATTTGCTAAATAAATAAATAAAAAGATAAAAGAAAATACTAAGGAAAATAAAAGACACAAAGAAAATCCAAGGTTGTGATTTCTTTTAATATCATTTAAAAGATGAAGTGATTATTTTATGCTTGTGTAATAAATCGGTTTACTAACCTGGAACACTAAATTATGTGTAAGCCTCTGTCGATGGTCAAACACAAATACCCAGTTTAACCTAATTGAACCATATGTCTATGTCAACCAAATTATCTGGATTCATTAAGATTAAGTTCCAATTATGGCTACCCCCGCCTGACAGGTATATTCCTATCCTGTAAGGAAATCTATTAAAGGGTTATCTATCCTCAAGGAAGATCGTGGGCTATTAAGTCTAAGGCTGAAACCTAAAATCCCTATGTCTAGTTCATTTTAGATTTACCACATCAATCTTATTGGTGATCAGACAACAAGAAGCATTAAGCTTAAGACTTAATAAATAAACATTTAAATTACCCAAACTATAAAATAATCCCTTATAAACCGGTGATATTAAAAATCATCACAACCCCAGATAACTAACACATAATTAGGGCTAGTAAAAACATAAAAGTAAAAGACATAAAGTAAAAGCTGAAAAGTAAATTACAATAAAATAAAATGCTAAGGTAAAAGGAATTACTTTTACTACTACTAATTTAGATATCTCCCATAAAATAATATATAAACTTGTGATAAATTAACCAACCGACCAGTCTGGCGGTATCCGTGATTAGTCAAATTAAGTCCAACCAGCCATTAAGGCGGAACCAAAAATAAATTTACCAACCGACCAGTCTGGCGGTATCCGTGATTAGTCAGGTTTAAACCAGATTAAAATTAAATTACCAACCGACCAATATAGCGGTATCTCTTATTAAGTCAATATTTTAAATAGTTAATATATTATTTTTAAGGGAGATTAATCTAAATAGCAATAGTAGAAGAATTACCTTTCACCCTAGCTGAGGAAATTACTTCAACATGGTGAATAGTAAAAACTGTAAAAAGTAAAAAGTAAAAATTAAATTACTATTATTACAAAACGTAATTAAAATTATTTACAAAACTAAAAATTAAAAAAAACTAAAAATAAAAAATAAAATTTCTAGAGAGAGAAACTCTCTCTAGAGAGAGAATTCAAGAGAGAGAGAGGTGTACAAAATTCTGAAATTTCGCGCTGAATTTATAGGAAAATTTTTCACTGTTCGGGCGTTGCGACGCCAAGGACTTCAGCGTCGCGACGCTGAATTTGTCGACGTGGCACGATGAGAAGGCGACACGTCATCAAGGCGGCTGACTGTTCACGTGACACGTGTCAAGGCGGCTAATTCTCAATTATTGTGATGACGTCATTGATGACGTCATGCTGACGCGGCGACGACGTGGCGATGACATGGCGATGACGTGGCGCTGGCGTGTGTTGCAATTGTCGGCACAATAGGATTGCGACACGTGGCGACATGTGTCAAGTTGTGATTGGCTGAGGCTGACGTGGCAAGTTGACTCGATTGACCTGCTGACGTGGACGATGATGTGGCATGACACGTGGCAAGGTTGACTTGTTGACCGATGATGTGGCTGATGACGAGGCGACACGTGTCAAGTCTGAGTGTCGGCAGCATATGATGATGACACGTGGCACGGCGCATTTTAGCAGATCGGCTGTGATGGTGACACGTGGCACGGCGCATTTTAGCAAAGTCACAACTTCTCAAATTGTTGACCGTTGACCTGGCGCATGTTAGCAGATCCGGCTCACGCTGGGCGTCGCGGCGCGCAGTGTTCCAGCGTCGCGACGCGTCAAAGACTAAAATATCCATGTTGACGCATTTTTGTCCGGTTTTGCCCCAAATTGCCTCCAGTGCTGTCCAAACTTTATTTATTTGCAAAATAACAATAAAACACATCAAAACGTTCACAAAACTCAAGAAACTATACAAAATATTAAGTTAAATGAGTGGGAAATAGTGATATAAATACCACTCATCAACTACTTATATGGAGAAAAATGTCAAATCTTCATTGATCACAAGAGTCTCAAGTATCTTCTCACACAGAAGGATTTGAACATGAGACAAAGGCGATGGATCGAGTTATTGAAGGATTATGATTGTACTATCGACTATCATCCATGAAAGACTAATATAGTAGTAGATAATCTCAATAGGAAGTCTACGAGTGCTTTAGTTCATATAGAAGCCATTAAATTACCCTTGCTAGTGGATCCCGGATTTTTGAGAGTTGACTTATCAGTAAGAGATTCAAGATCTCTAATTACAACTCTTAAATTCGGGCCTATATTAGTGGAGAAAGTTAGAGAAATCCAGCTCATGATGTTCTTTTGATGAGAATCATTGATGAAGTAAAAAATGAAGAACGTTCTAATTTCTCCCTTAGAGAGTATGGTACGCTGATGCATGGAGATAGGTTATGCATACCTGAAATTGAGAAATTGAAGAGAGAAATCATGGAAAAAGTTCATTGTTCTGCTTATTGTAAGCATCTAGGCAGTACTAAGATGTATAGAACTCTTAAGGAGAACTATTGGTGTAGAGGCATGAAGAAGGAGATAGCAGAATTTGTATCAAAGTTTAGTGTGCCAACAGATTAAAGCAGAGCACCAGCATCTTACAGGTATATTACAGTCACTTTCTATTACCAAATGGAAACAGGAACACATCATTATGGACTTCGTGTCAGTATTTCCTCGTACGAATAAAGAACATGATTCAGTATGGGTGATTGTCAATAGATTGATCAAAGTTGATTATGCTCTAAACAAGTTGGCAAAGATCTACGTTGATGAGATAGTAAGGCTTCACGGAGTTCCAGCGTGAATTATGTCAGACAGAGACCTAAGCTTTACATCAAGATTCTGACCAAGTTTATATGAGGCCTTAGGTACTAAAATGAAGTCCAGTACTTCTTTCCATCCTCAAATTAATGGACAGCCAGAGAGAACCATTCAGACTTTAGAGAATATGCTAAGAGCTTGTGTTATTGAGTTCATAAGTAGTTGGGATCATCATTTATCCTCGATGGAATTTGCCTATAATAACAATTATCATACTAGATTGAGTATGACACCTTATGAGGCATTATATGAAAAGAAATTTAGGACTCCTATATGTTGGGACGGATTAGGTGAGAGGAAACTCTTAGGTCCTGAAATTATCCAGATCACTACTGATAAAGTAGAATTGATTAGATCAAAGTTGAAGGCAGCTCAAGATAGAAAGAAGACCTACGTAGAATTAAAAAGAAAGGATATTGAGTACCAGATGGGTGCTAAAGTATTTTGAAAGTTTCACATTGGAAGAGTGTTATGAGATTCGGCAAGAAATTGAAGTTAAGTCCTTGATTTAATTATTGGACAATTATGACCCATAGCGTCACTATTTGTAAAAGACATTGTGTTTTTTTGTACAAATTAATTATGTAGCAAATGAAATTGCCTTTTATCATTTCGTAATTAGATTACTTAAATGTGTGAATGATGAAAGTCCTTATGATTAGTTCCGGATTGAGATGATATGAGACAGTATCAATCCACGACGATTTAATCATTAAATATCCCTAGTCATAGTATTATCGAGACTGGACATCGATAATGCGGAATAGACTAGTATCGCACTTATGCGTGTTATGGAAGCGTAACAGCATAGTTCTCATATATTTAAGTATTGGATACTTATGCAAGTGTGGTAGGAGGTTGTGTTTACCGATGGTACGGAAACAGCTTCGCTCTGGATAGACCCATCGGAATCCCATTGGTAGTATGACTATGTGTCTATGGGAGTATGCATCAGGGTAGTTGTATTTGGTCTTAACCTGAGACTTGCATCGCTAGTACTTGCGACAATCAATACGCTTTGGTTTTGGTCGTCCAGGACTTTAACAGGTTCTGTGTACACCTCTTCTAGGTTTATTGAGAATCGTAGTGTATTAGGTGTGATGTCAAGACGGAAGTATCACTTCAGTCATATGGAGATGATGGTCACGCAGGGATACATAACTGGTTCTCTAAAGGGTTGTAACCATCGGGATAATATGACTACGTCATGATTATCCGATAATAAAGAGACTAGTTGCTAGTGATCCGATATATGCTTCGTACGGGGCAGACACTACTCCAGCCCCAGGCCTTGCATGTGACATCTGATACTGGATTGCAATACGCAATACTACGTATACTACTCCTGACATAGATTATATATTCCATTAAGAATATTTCTGGAGAATTGGGTAGGCATGGCGCTTTGCTAGAAGCAAAACTTGTCTCGTAAATCGGTAAGAACGTAGTACGAGGTACGTACGTGTTCGGATAGTCCGACGACCGGATATACTGCCAACATATCCAGGGATCTCTTGGGTCGCTTCCCGAAGATTCACCGATGACGTATGATTCGAACTTTATTAATCTGGAATTAATAGCGGAGAGACTTTATCTGGGATAAAATACTATTTGAATAGAGAGAACGATTAATTTGGAATTAATCGATAAAATAATATATTCGATATATTATACGAAATTGGATTTCGACGCGGAATTAAAAATGGATTTTAATTCGGGCTAACGAATTGATTTAGAATTAATTCGCTAGCGACATGAATAGTAATTTTGGTAGGCATAATTATTTAATTTAATTTGATTTAATTTAATTACGTCGCAACGGAAAATTCGTTAATTCGGAATTAATGAACCCGAGCCTGGAATGTGTTTGCGGGCCCACTTCGATTTTGAATTAAAGTGGGGCCCATAAATCACTTCGCGAGTCACATCACTTGTCATTTTAGTGATAGACGTCAAGTCATCTTTTTGGTAAGTGACATGCAGTCACTATTCATGATGTTGGTTGGTGTGGACATTTAATGCAATTTTGGAGCCAAAATTTTGGTTGACTTTTTGAAAGCATATACCAAATATTTGGTAATTGATTTTCATTATTTTTTTTAGAAAACAAAACACAAAAAGAGAAACTCTCTCTCCCTCATTTGGTCATTGTCGTGAGCCTCTCCCGAGGGTAAGAAAATTGTTTTCTTTCTTCCATCTTGCTAGCACACTAAAATGATCAATACAATGTGATAGGGAAACCGAACTTAGAGCTTGGAATCCTTTGGAAGCTTGGAGCTTGTTCATCTTCTTCAACAAAATAAGCCTTGGCCGAATACATCAAGCAAGGAGGAAATTTTTGTTGATCTTCGCATCCAAAAGTCGTTCTTTGTAAGTATGATTCCGCCATACTTCTTATGAGTATTCATTCTTTTAATTGCTTATATTGATCTTGGGACCACCTTAGAAACCAACAAGGGCCATATGATAATATTATGAGCGAATTGGGCCAGTTACTTATAGGCTGTCATTACCACTAGAGTTGTCAAAGATTCATGATATTGTTTATGTATCCATGTTGATGAGGTAGATATCATATCCTTCTCACATTTTACTGGGATAATCAATTGAGTTGAGGAGTGACTTGACATATATAGAGGAACTAGTAGAGATTCTGGCTAGAGAGCTAAGACAGTTGAGGAATAAGACGATCCATTTGGTAAAGGTTTCATGGGGTAACCATTCGAAAGTATAAGCTACTTGGAAACGTGAAGAAGATATGCAAAATAAATATCTTCATTTATTTTCAGCCTCAGGTACATGAATTTGGAGGATGAAATTCTTTTAAGGAGGAGAAAGTTGTAACACCCTCAATTATTTTAAAATACATTCATTTTAATATTATGTTTGTTGAAATTTTATGGGCAATTTAGGAATATAAGAAAAATTAAAATTTGGGTTAGAGTTAACTTATGACTAGTAGGTAGTTAAGTGAGATTAAAATTTAGACTTAAAGTAAGAATCGGATCTTTCAATTATAGAGGTATATAAAGTGGTCTTATCCCATTTTAGTTTGACAATTTAGTTGCCAGCTTTGTTGTATTGTCGTGAGTTTGTATATAGATAAATAAATTATTCTAATTTACACAGAATATTCTCGTGCAGAATGAGATTTATTGTAAATGAGACTTATGATTTCCAGGAAAGATTATGTAATGTTTTATACATCACTTTACAATTTTTATATATTTATTCATATTATGAAAACTTGTTTGATTCGTCTTATTACCTGTTTATTCACGGCACTAAGTTGTGATCCATTACACTAAGTATGAGCTTACCCCTTTCTTCATTTTATAATTTAGTAGATTAGTAAATCCTCCATTTTAGAGAAAGGTTTGGCAAACAATAGAGAGTTTATTATATATTTTGAGACGATGAATTTAGTTATATTTTTCATATGGGATTTATTATTTTGTTTTAAGCATGAAGCCTAACTTTAAAACATTGATTATATATATATAGATATATATATATATATATATATATATATATATATATATATATTATATATATATATATTTGTGTGGTGATGTTAAAAATTATGTTTTAGCACAATATCACAGGGAATTAGTCTAGATTACAGGGGAAAGTCTGTCAGTTAAATGACTCCATGTCATCCCTACCGTACCTAAGGCGATGGGTGTGATAGTAGTAGTCAGTAGCACATCTTTCATTTACATGTGCTCTATCTGGTGTTGTAATTAAAAAAGTGTGATGAACAAATGGTGAGTAAAAATTAAAAACTTTATCTTTTACAAGACACAATTTCTTTAAAAAATCACCGTTAGTAATCGCAATTTTTTAATCTTTAATTAGACACTTAAAAATTATATTATAACCAAATATAATTTTTTTCATTTTACCACCCGTCAAACCACAATATCAACACAACCATAATGAAATAGAAGAGAAAATCCCTTCAAAACAAACAAGATCGAAAAGAAATTAATTATATGAAAAGATAAATAATTGCCAATTTCTCTTCGAAGGCACATCAAGCATCTTACTTATTACAATAATATTTAACATAAACCAAATTTCCACTAAGGCACACTTGAATACAAAAAGGGAAAAAAAGGAAAAGAAATTATTATAGTAGATATAATAATTTGTCTGCTGTTTCTTGGCCAGATATCAAATCTGTGCTATCATAAATTTTTGATTAAAAATTGATTGTAAAATAATTCAAAAATGAAGTAATGGATCAAATCATCTTCATCAATTTGGCCTCCTACAATTCTTCCTGATCTCACCACTGGATCCTGTGAGGGGACTTATATCTCCCATCTTGATCATTGCAGCAGCAAAATCAGAAATGAAAGTTTTAGAATTACTTCCATAAGTACTGACCAAAGAATCAGTGGATCCTCCATTGAACAACACTTGATCAGAGTGAAGAAGGCCCCTTTGGTTTAAGAGATTCTTGTAGTACTGGTTGTCAAAATTGTTTGGACTTTGAAAATCCAATGGAGCTAGTTTGTCATCTCCTGATCCTGTAGGTTTTGGGCAACTCCCTTGCCTCTTCTTGGCGAATGAACTTTCAATGTTGCTTTCATTGTATATGCGATTTCTAAAGAGTAAGCACCTTGCTTGCCCAATTGTATGTGCTCCTACAATCCAAATGAAATTACTTATTATTAGTTTGAGGTTTTAACATCCTACAAATACTAGCTAGTTGGTTTGTTCAAAGAGATAATTATCAAAATCCCCCTTGTAGTTTGAGGTTTTATCAAAAATATTTTGTTAACTTTCAATTTTCTTTTTGTTGTGTTTTCCTCTTTTACCACTAAAATCAGACTTATGACTAAATTTATTTATTAATCAAATGAGTGATCTTTGTAGAGGTAGTTGCCGGGTTTGGTTAAAAAAATATATAATTTCGACAACAGTATTAAAATTTATAGTGAATACAAAAATATGACTAAATTTAATTATAAAATATTAGTATTCTGCAGTTTAAAAATAATTTTAACGTAAAATATCAATATTTTGTGATTGAATTTTATCGTTTTTTATCATTTTTTTTTATATAAATATCATTTTTTTTTGGACAACAATAAGACAAATTTTACTATTATTTTCATTTGACTAATAAGATTTTTTTTTTTTTTTTTATTTTGGGTTGCAGTATAGGAAATTTAAGGTTTGAATCTGGCTCACAGAAAAACTGCAAGGGAGTTGAAAGTTTACCGGATAAAGCAACCATGTCTTTCGCAGAGAGACCTTTGGCTTGGAATCTGTTAATGAGGTTGCTTAGAGTAGAAGTAGGAGAAGGGATGACACCACTATTTGCATCTGATAAGCTTGCTGTTTTGGAATCCCTTCTTCCAAGTTTAACTTTCCAACTTGGTCCTCCAAGCTGCATATTTAGTAAAAAATATATTATATGCCAATAACATTTTCATAATAATTAAGATTCAGTTGTTGCGTCGAGTTTGAATTGAGTATCGAATCAATAATAGGACCCGATTCGAATTCAATATCCAACATAAACTCGTACCGAATCCTATAATATATCAAAAGATTAGCATTTGATGGTTTTATTAAATGGGAGAAGAACATACAATAGCAACTGAATCGCGAGCAGCAATGGCTAAAATATCAGCACATGAAACGACGCCGGGGCAAACTTTTTCCACCTTTGATTTTATGTCATCAACAACATTAAACCCTCGTACTGATTTGCTATTGGGACCAGAAGTCTTCTCACCAGTGAAAGAAGATGTGTCATCTAGGAGAATCGATCCATCACACCCCTGTAATATTGAAACATTTAAGTTGACAATCAATTATAGTAAAAAATTTGTATTAAAAGATTATGCAAAGTAGAAAATTATAATTTGATTAATATTTATTTAATCAGGGGTACAAGCAAGTTTAATTGGCAAAACCAATAAGAAAATTATCAATACCCTTTGGTTGTTTGTCAAAATTGATCATTCTTTCTCATCCTCATATTTTAAAACCCATCAAAATTCTCATGTCATTAAAAATAGGGCGGGATTTGGGGTAGATGGGCTCTTATGGTCTCAAATATTTTTTATTATAGTTTTCAAGTAAGTAATTAAATTTTTTATATTATAATATTATGATATGATAAGAGTCTCAAAATGTGAAAATAATATTAGCCCGTAAAATACCAACTTCAAAATTGATCAAATCATTTTTTTCAAAAGATAATAGTGTAGAGTGGAGAAAGAGAAGCAAAATTACATTGACAAAACAGTCATGAAAGTGTAAACGAAGGAGAGAAGCACCCATCCGACGCTCTTTTGAAACTGCTGATTGAACAGCAGACCTCACAGTGGTCAAGGCTTTTGGACAACTTTTAGAATAAAAATTAGTAGAAAGTTGAGCACTCGATTCCACTGTGGATATCACAAGAAACCCTAATCCCAAAATCACCATTAAAGAGGAATAATAAGAAGCCATTGTTAACAGTGGTGTATATGTGAAGAGATATGAGTGTTTTGAACATTATTTATAGGACAATACGGTGGCGTTTGGCATCGGCAGGTGACCTAATCTTTCAAGAATAGTCTGTGCATGGGCTTGGTATTTTTGTCGAGAAATTAATTGGACTTTTATTCCATTGATTAGTAATGATTAAAAAAAAAAAAAAAAATACACGTTTGCGTGAAATGAATTGGTTCAAATAAAAAAAGTTGATGTACAAGGCAGGCCGCCATCATTTTGTCGAACTAATGGGTCCATTATAAGACCAGATAACCTTTTTTTTTTTGAAGATACCATGCATGGAGGAGATAGTGACAATATGAACCTTCATGTATAATGACCTTTCAACCAATTTTATTAATTTTTTTATAAATCATTTGGAAACCCCGATCCCCAAACCACCATTTTCGGGTTTAAGCGAAGCAGGTAAAATTCCTTACTGTCACAGACTCTTACAAAAAACGCACTCCCTGGATTCGAACTCAGAACTTGAAGGTCAGATCCTGAACCCTACACCATTAAGTCACGTCCATTGGGGACGACTTTTCAACTATAATATCCCTTATCCGGTCAAGATATATCTACTCCATAAAATAAGTCTTTAATTTCAATCATCACAGTTATGTAAGTTAATAAAAAAATAGTATAATTATTAGCATTCAAAATATGATTCTATCAATTTATGTTTATTGTTCTCACATCATTAGGACATGATTTTGTTAATTTTTGGATTTTATTCTGATCCCTTTCGAGGGTCCTTAGTTTTATCTAATTATATTTTACATTCTTGATATTGTAATTTCAATGTAAGATTGTTGAAAGGTAATGTAACATTTTAAGATGCAAAATACTTTTTTTTAGAGTGATATGTTATAATAGTGGAAAAAAATTAAAAAAATATATATATCTATATATATTTTTGTTGTAATTTTGTATTTGCAAATTCTCTCAACACTCTCGGCACAGAATTTTTGTATTTGTACATAAAATAACAAAATAATTTTAAAGATTCAACATTTATTTTTATTAATTTTCCATTTTTTAGTAAAAAAATAAAAATTATATAATGAGGGAGTACAAATAGCATTATTATACCCAAAAAAAATTAGAGACCTAATCCTTATCCTATAAATAAATTGCTTGAAGAAAAATACTAACAACACAGAGAAAGTTACAAAGTTGAATTGATATGGATGGCTAAAGACTACACTTTACTCAAAGGAGAAAAGATAAAAAGGAAATTGGAATTGTTCTGAAGTTGTTCTGAGATTTGAAGATTACCCGGCCGTCTTAGTGATGAAATGGTCATAGCCTACTCTTTAAGTAAAGTATATAACGGAGTCCGCTAAATCATTCGACACGTCATTTTGTTCCTGACACAAATGTGAGATTAAAATAAAATAAAATAAAATAAAATAAAATAAATAAGACCAGATTCATTTGAGGGAAACCGATAGAGATGGCAATAATATCTATCTATGTATCTATATAATATATATAAAAATTAAATATTTTTAATTTTCCTTATCATGCCACGTGAAAGCTTCATATAAAAATTATAAAATTAAATTAATAAATTTATCAAATAAAAATCATATTGTAATTTTATAAGAATTTTATTATAATAAGAAAATATATTAAATTATCAAATAAAAATAAAAACACTATTAAATTATCTAACATTAACCTAATCTCTACAATTAATTTTTTATTATTAAATTATAAAATCAAAATATCACTACAATTATTTTTTATTATTAAATTATAAAATTAAAATAACATAAATTATTAACATAAGAAACCTATTACAATATAAAAACACAATCTATATTATATTATATTATATTATTATTATATAAAAGTTAAATAATTTTAAGTCTCATCATCGCGCCACGTGGCGTATTCATATTAAAATTATAAAATTAAATTAATAAATCTATTAAAGAAAAATCATATTACAATAAAAATACATAATATAATTTTATAAGAATTCTATTATAATAAGAAAATATATTATAGTATCCTATTGAAATAAAATAAAATAAAACTGTTGATGGTGTTTTCCGGGCACTATGTCATTTAAGCAGCACGACAGGGGTAAAAGGGTAATTCCTTTATTGGTCCGGATCATTAATACCGACCCGACCACATGAGTCAGGGGCCGAGCACTTAAGATCGTTAACCCGACCACTTAAAGATTGGATGACCGGGAATTATCAGGTCGACAGCAGCACTCTCAGTACAAAAAACTATTGTGACCGACCTCATGAAGACCGACCATATAACGAGGCGTGCTCCTGAAGATAACACCCTATCCTTGTGGATAAAATGACAAGTTATCCTATTTTCATGAGGAAAACTGGTGAGTTAATATCCTAATAGGATAAATGAAGTAAATGTAGTTTTGATTAGGAATCCTTATGGGAAAAGGGAACAGTTTTGACTAGGAATCCTTATGGGAAACGAAATTGTTTCAACTAGGAAATTCTTGTACAAATAGGAATATGATTTCTACACTATTATAAATAGAAGGGTAGAGTGTGCATAAGGGAGGGAGTTAAAAGTTGAGATCAGAATCATCAAGCTCTGACTTGTAAACACAAAAAAGATCTGAGAAGCGTATTTCAGTAATAAAAGTACCATCTTGTTTGTGTCCGTGGACGTAGGTCGGATCCAAATCCACCGAACCACGTTAAATCTCCTTGTTGATTGGTGTGTTTATCTGTTTTTTGCTAAGTTTGCCTTTGGTCCCCCATAACCAAACAAATTCACTATTGAGGGAGGATTTCTTCGGGAGTGATATTCCAATATTACCCTGAGACCAAAATCAGCCGTCAACAGTTGGCGCCGTCTGTGGGGAACTGAACAAGAAGCAGCTCGCGTAGTAAGACGATGGCAGAAGGTGGAAACCACCAATCATCAGGGAGCTCGGCTACAGATTGGATGGAGAAGATCGAGGAGAACCTAAGGAAAGAAAGGGAGGAAAACCAAACTCTACTGAAAACCATAGTAGACCGATTAGAAAAGATATAAGGAGCACACAACGGAAAATTCGAGACCGGGACTAGCCGACGAAGGAACGAAACAGCAAAAGGAAAAAGAATTGTTGATACAAGTGAGGACGACAGACCCCAGAAGAGGGGCCCCTACAGGGTAAGATCTGTGGTGGTGCAGAGAGATTCCCAGACCGAGGACATGTGGGAGGAAGAGGATGACAGATCGTCACCAGACTCCTCCTATGATGGCCCTCACGATACCCGGAAAAGAGGGAAAGAATATGACGAAAAAGTACGAGAAGATATCGAGCCTGAGAAGCACCACGCCCAAGACAACAGAAAGAGAGGAAACCGCATGAGGCGGCATGGAACCAAAGACAGCAGCATGAAATCTTGGTTACGGGAGGAGCTAGCCAAATGGGGAGTATGCCCCAAAACTGATACATCAGATGCTCGGGACGACGAGGTTGAATCTCCCTTCACAGAAGAAATAAGGTCGGCAAAATTCCCAAGACGTTTCAACATGCCATCCATGACGCCCTACAAAGGCCATTCAGATCCAAAGTCCCATATTGAAAGTTTTGTCCTATTAATGGAGGTCCAAGGAGTAGTAGGGGATGCCGTTTGTAAAGTTTTCCCTCTAACCTTGGGAGGATCTGCCATTCTGTGGTTCAGAAGTCTAGCCCCAGGAGCATCGGAAGCTTCGTGCAACTCAGGAAGTCATTTGTTCGACACTTCAAAGGGGCATGCATCCCAAAGAAAATGGTGGGAGAATTGAGACTGATGAAGCAGGGGGATGATGAGCCCCTGAGGAATTTTATTGAAAGGTACCACAATTTGGTGCTCGAGGTCGGAGCGTACGAGTCATCGGAAGCGCTAGAAAGTCTCAAGGGAGGTCTGAAGGTCGGGAAGTTGTGGACTCACCTGAGGATTCAAGACGTATCGGATTATGCCACTGCCCTGGAGTTGGCCAGGAAGTTTATCTTAATAGAGGAGGAGAAAAAGATTGTCCGGGGAGTAGACACCCGAAAGACTAAGATACTCAGGTCAGACAATCAGTGGGATTCGATCAGAAATTTGAGGAGACCGGTCCCGGAGCAGAAGAAACTTAGACCGACACCTCCGAGTAGTAATGTTCAAGAGATAAAGTCATCTGTCCAAGTCAACCGTGTCGCGGGGAGGACAGTATACACCCCCTTGAACAAACCTATGACCCAGATAGTTCGGGAAATCCAGGACAAAGGTCTGTTGGCCGAGCCTAATTTGAGAAGGTTCCCGATTGAGGAGGGAAATAGTAGGGCTTACTGTATCTACCATAACGTAAGGGGACATGCCACGAATGGGTGCAGAGACCTGCGGGAGCAGGTGGAAGACTTGGTGAAAGAAGGCTATCTCAGTGAGTACATAGACCATTCTGTTTTTGAGGTCGACCAAAGTTGATAGCGGAAGTCATCCGGTCGGATGCATGGAATGCTGAGATGCAGAGATGATGTATTAAGAAGAGCCTTACTTGTAGTGACCTTTGTAGAGTTGCAAGAAAGACAACGGATCTCAAAAATGTGAGTAAGACCTCTTCTGTCTTAGGCTAACATTTATTTATGCTTGTCTGTTGTGGTCCACACAATAGTTTTGATATTTGTTTTACGGCTCGGGTCTGCTCTTGTACCGCCGAGTCCGTTTTGTTGATATATGTTTTACGGCTCGGGTCTGCTCTTGTACCGCCGAGTCCGTTTTGTTGATATATGTTTTACGGCTCGGGTCTGCTCTTGTACCGCCGAGTCCGTTTTGTTGATATATGTTTATTTCCGGCTCGGGTCTGCTCTTGTACCGCCGAGACCGATGTTTCTTTCCGACTCGGGTCTGCTCTTGTACCGCCGAGATCGATGTTTCTTTCATGCTCGGGTCTGCTCTTGTACCGCCGAGACCGATGTTTCTTTCCGACTCGGGTCTGCTCTTGTACCGCCGAGATCGATGTTTCTTCCTGGCTCGGGTCTGCTCTTGTACCGCCGAGACCGATGTTTCTTTCCGACTCGGGTCTGCTCTTGTACCGCTGAGATCGATGTTTCTTCCTGGCTCGGGTCTGCTCTTGTACCGCCGAGACCGATGTTTATTTCCGGCTCTGGTCTGCTCTTGTACCGCCGAGACCGATGTTTATTTCCTGCTCGGGTCTGCTCTTGTATCGCCGAGACCGATGTTTCTTTCCGACTCGGGTCTGCTCTTGTACCGCCGAGATCGATGTTTCTTACTGGCTCGGGTCTGCTCTTGTACCGCCGAGGCCGATGTTTATTCGGCTCGGGGCTGGATTTTGTTTCGCCGAGGCCGCTTGGTTATTCGGCTCGGGGCTGGATTTCGTTCCGCCGAGGCCACTTGTTTATTCGGCTCGGGGCTGGATTTCGTTCCGCCGAGACCGCTTGGTTAATCGGCTCGGATCTGGATTTTATTCCATCGAGGCCTTATGGTTTATTCAGCTCGGGGTCGGGTTACGTCCCACCGAGTCGGCTTCTTTGGACTGGGGATGTAATATTCCCTCAGAGCCAAGTCTTTCTTTCAGCTCGGGGTCGGGTTACGTCCCACCGAGTCGGCTTCTTTGGACTGGGGATGTAACATTCCCCCAGAGCCAAGTTTTTCTTTCAGCTCGGGGTCGGGTTACGTCCCACCGAGTCGGCTTCTTTGGACTGGGGATGTAACATTCCCCCAGAGCCAAGTCTTTCTTTCAGCTCGGGGTCGGGTTACGTCCCACCGAGTCGGCTTCTTTGGACTGGGGATGTAACATTCCTCCAGAGCCAAGTCTTTCTTCAGCTCGGGGTCGGGTTACGTCCCACCGAGTCGGCTTCTTTGGACTGGGGATGTAATATTCCCCCAGAGCCAAGTCTTTCTTTCAGCTCGGGGTCGGGTTACGTCCCACCGAGCCGGCTTCTTTGGACTATGGATGTAGCATTCCCCCAAAGCCAAGTCTTTCTTCAGCTCGGGGTCGGGATACGTCCCACCGAGAGACTTATCATCGGCATGGGATCGAAGCATCTCCCACATGGTCGGCCCTCTATTGGTCTGGGGAGGTAACATTCCCCCAGAGCCAAATGTTCTTCTCAGCTCGGGATCGGGTTACGTCCCACCGAGTCGATCGTCATCAGCATAAGGGTAAAACATTTTCTCCACGGGTAGATATCGGGATCCTCGTTGACTGAGCACATGAAGGTGGCAGGAATGACCAGATTTGCAGCCAATGCATTTTTCTCTGTGATTTCTGGAGCGACCACCAGCAAGGCGATCAGCACACCATCTTTTTATAGTTCCCGGCACCAACTTGTATACTCGTTGGAACCGAGAACTAGGGGACAGATGTTGATGGTGTTTTCCGGGCACTATGTCATTTAAGCAGCACGACAGGGGTAAAAGGGTAATTCCCTTATTGGTCCGGATCATTAATACCGACCCGACCACATGAGTCAGGGGCCGAGCACTTAAGATCGTTAACCCGACCACTTAAAGATTGGATGACCGGGCAATTATCAGGTCGACAGCAGCACTCTCAGTACAAAAAACTATTGTGACCGACCTCATGAAGACCGACCATATAACGAGGCGTGCTCCTGAAGATAACACCCTATCCTTGTGGATAAAATGACAAGTTATCCTATTTTCATGAGGAAAACTGGTGAGTTAATATCCTAATAGGATAAATGAAGTAAAGGTAGTTTTGATTAGGAATCCTTATGGGAAAAGGAAACAGTTTTGACTAGGAATCCTTATGGGAAACGAAATTGTTTCAACTAGGAAATTCTTGTACAAATAGGAATATGATTTCTACACTATTATAAATAGAATGGTAGAGTGTGCATAAAGGGAGGGAGTTAAAAGTTGAGATCAGAATCATCAAGCTCTGACTTGTAAACACAAAAAAGATCTGAGAAGCGTATTTCAGTAATAAAAGTACCATCTTGTTTGTGTCCGTGGACGTAGGTCGGATCCAAATCCACCGAACCACGTTAAATCTCCTTGTTGATTGGTGTGTTTATCTGTTTTTTGCTAAGTTTGCCTTTGGTCCCCCATAACCAAACAAATTCACTATTGAGGGAGGATTTCTTCGGGAGTGATATTCCAATATTACCCTGAGACCAAAATCAGCCGTCAACAAAAACTATTAAATATCTATAATTAACCTTATCTTTACAATTAATTTTTTCTTATTAATTTATAAAATTAAAATATCTCTACAATTATTTTTTATTTTATATATATATAAGTTAAATATTTTTAAGTCTTCCTATCGCGTCATGTCATGTGGCGACTCGCTATTAATTCTATTAAATAAGAAACATATTACAATAAGAATACATTAAATTGTAAAATTAAAATATCTCTAAAATTAGTTTTATTATTAAAAATTAAAATAAGAAACCGTTAATAAAATAAAAACATAATCCCTAATTAAAATAAAAAAAACATATTAATTTAATACGTGTCACATAATCTCTACAATAATTTTTTATTACCTATATATAAAATTAAAATATTCTTAAATTAATTTTTATTTTAAAATTATAAAATTAAAATAATAAATGTACTGCGATATAAAAATAAAATCTCATATTTATTATTAAATTATAATATTAAAATATCTTTATAATTTTTTATTATTAAATTGTATAATTAAAAAAATCCTATTACAATATAAAAATATAATCTCCGATTAAAATAAGAAACTTATTAATTTAATTAATTAATTAATAATAAATAAGAAATCTATTATAAAATAAAAACATAATCTCTTCTTAAAACAAAAAACCTATTAATTTAATACGTGGCACCTAATCTCTACAATTAATTTTTATTATTAAATAATAAAATTAAAATATCTCTTATTAAAGTAAGAACATATAATTTAATTAATTAATTAACTAATATTTTAATTTATTATTATAAAATTAATATAAATATGCCTATTATAATATGAAAACATATTATAATTTCATATTAAAACTAGAAACATACGTGACATTTAATCTCTGCAATTAACTGTTGGATTTGGTGTTTGGAACATCAATCCGAATAATGTATTGTACATTATATTTTATTATTTATTAATAAAATAACTATATTTTCATTTCATCACTGTTAATAGTAATTTATGTCATAATACATATAAGTTTGATATATAAATATGTTGAAAATGACATTGACCTTAGAATAGTCATATAGTAATACATGATACTGGGTGGTCCGATATTGGGATTAAGGATGGCAAAATCCGGATCCGGACCCGGGTCCGGATCCAGAAGCATTTTCGCTAGCCCGGGTCCGGACCCGGGTCTACCCGGTCCGGATCCGGATACCCGATTTATTTATTTTTTATTTTTTTAAGTTTTAATTGTATTATTTTATTTTATATTTGGATTTTGTTAATTTTATTTCAATTCTTTTATATTTTTTAATTATATTATATTATATTTTTTATATATATATGCATATTATTTTATAATTTTCATTATATTTTTATTTATTTTTATTTATTATTTTTTTCTGGACCGTGCGATCCCGGGTCCGGATCCGGATTCGGATTCGCCCGGGTCCTAATTTTTAAGACCCAAGTCCAGATTTTTTAATCCCGAACCCGGATCGTCTGGGTCTGCTTTCCATGCCTAATTGGGATAATATTACTATTATAAACTATTTTTAAAAGTAAATATTCATAGTCGTTGGTTTGGAATACAACCGAATTCCTATAACCTATAAGACAAGCATATGGCATATATTGGAATTGAAGTTCTAATGGTTTAACCCAATGTACCATGAGTAAGGGAAGCTCGTTCGTGTTCTTAGCGAATTCGGAGGTGGCCGAATTGCATACATATAAGCTAGGCTTATATGAAGAACGTGTCTGGACTTAGGGAGTCTCACAATATGAAATGTACTCGTTGAACATTTGGGTAGCTGATAATGTTTGATAATAAATAATATTTGATATTATAATTATCAATTAAAATAATTAAGTGTTATTGGATAACATTAATTATTTATTTTGACCCATTTAGATTAATTGGATTAATCCAAAAAAAAAATCACACAAGGACTTTGCTGTATTTTCATAAATATTTCTACCATTGGAGGATATTTTGATAATTACAAAATATGTAATAATAGATGTATTTGACTTGATTTAATTGGATTAAATAAAAATGGTAGACAATGAACTAATTCATTTGTTAAACTTTATCTTGATTTAATTAGATTAAATCAAAGTGGTAGACAAAGGTGATTAGTCACATCTAATTATACATATTTGGACAAATTGGATTAAGTCCACCTAAAAGTTAATTAAAACTTTTATTAATTAAAAATTATATAAGTTTTGTTATAAAAGGCAAGCTTGAGAAAGTTTTTAATTAAGCTCGAGCTTAGGAAAGTTAAGCTTGTGAAAGTTAAAACAAACAAGATTTAGAAATATTAGCCTAAGTAAAAAAAGTGTTTAGAGAAGCTTTGGAAGTTTTCTACAAGGAAAAATCAAGATTAGATCTTGTAATCAAGTTTGCTAGCATTGGAATCAAGATTGGATCTTGGAGTCAAGCTTGCTAACTTTGGAAGTTCTCTACAATATTTCAACAAGGAGAAAAAGATTAGATCTTAGAATCAAGCTTACTAGGTAAGTCTGATCTTCTCTAAAACTATGTTTTCGTTAGTGAGTTGTTTTCATTAATGAAGTATATAGTGATATATTATGTATTTGATACATAATAATATAACTTGATATCGAAATTAGGCTAATGAATTGTGTATGGATGCTTTGGAAACATAAACAAAATATGATTGTGTTTGAGTCAAAATGTTTATGTTGGACATAATAAAATTAGAGTTTGATACTTTAGATAATAGTTTGGAGCTATGACTACCATTCTAGAATTATTTAACCACATTTGAGTGACCTATAATTATTCATGAGACACTTTATTGTGAGATTCTAATTTAGTTTATGTTTTGGATTCAAAATTTACGCATGTGCATATTTAGAATAAATTTATATTTTTGTAAAAATATTTGATATTTTGAAAAATATAATTTTATTCTTTAACATGTGTTGATGTTGGTTTTTATTGTTAAAAATTAATTTTGGGTGTTTGAAAGTGTTTAGGGAATATTAGAAGCAAATTGGGTTAAATACGAAAAAGGGAGCTGATGTTTTCAAAAGAAAGCATCAAATGGGAAAAAAATTGAATTGACCGCTACAGTGAGCGCTCTCACTGTAGCGTGTACAATGCGTGCGCGCACTGTAGCGCGCACAGCGCACACAGTGTGCCCGTGTACGTGCCCCGAATCTTATTTCTGTCTGTTTTTGAGTTTCCGGACTCCAATTCAATCCCGGTTCTTTTCCTATATACTCGTAATGGAATATAGTATTCCATTAAATTATTTAAAATATACTCATGCTTGATATCCACAGGTTAAACTCACTTCCACTGCGTGAGGCACCGATCTGACCATATGGGTTCCACAACTACCCTAACATTAACCACTACAATTAATTTTTTATTATTAAATTATAAAATTAAAATACTTTTATAATTAATTTTGTATTAAAAAAACCTATTACAATAAAAATACATAGTATAATTTTACAATAAATGTATTATAATAAGAAAACATATTATATTATCCTATCACAAAATAAATTTTAAAATAAAATTAATAAATTTATTAAATAAGAACTCTATTATAATAAGAAAATATATTGTAATATCTGATTAATTTTTGAATAATATCACAGATAATTTGGCAAATAATATATATATATAAAAGTTAAACATTTTAAAGTTTTCTCATCACGTCACATGACACCTAATCTAAATAATTAATTTTTTTATTACCTAATATAATAAAAAAATATAATATATTCTTCTATTATAATAAAAATTATACGTGACATCTAATTTGTACAATTAATATTTTTATTATTAAATTATAAAATAAAAATAAAAAACCTATTATAATATAAAAATATAATCTATTATTAAAATAAGAAACCTAAATAGTAGCCGCCCACAAAATCTAGTTTTTTTTTTAATTTCGGGCCT
>SKCR01042501.1:0-66498 GCA_019454045.1 Zanthoxylum bungeanum
ATTCTTAATTGACTGTATAAGCATAACATGTGTGCGATGAGGAGCATGCTCCTCACCGCCAAGAAATTTTTAGAGAACTAATAATTGTTATAAGATGAAGAAAAATGAGGTGAAAAGTGACAAAGTGAACAAAAAGATGAGTTATCATGGCTGAAGAAGGTCAATGATCAATATCAGTGACAGTTCATGACCCCGAAAATGAGATGGTTACAAGACAAGAGGTACCAAAGACCCTTGAGTAGAAGTTACTACGGGCAGTTTAGGTCTTGGAATAATCTACCCTGAAGAATCAAAGGTTGATGGAGATGATCTGAATTCTTCAAGGAAATCTACCAGAGACTGAGACAGAAGAGGGAATGGATACAATGTTTCCTCCTGGGTGATAATTTCAGATGTACTTGCTGCCCTGGTAGCACTACCATACACACAAACACACACAGACACACACACACACTTGCATTTTTGAAAATTTACTTGAAAATAAAACTGTTACAAGAAACAACTTCTCAAAGTATTGTATAAGTACAACACTTGAGTGATGGGGAACTTATCCATCAGTACCACAAAATGTTTTGAAAAACTAACATTTTGAAGGTGAAAAGTATAAGATTCCTGGCAAATCGAGAAGAAATGGTGCGAAATGGCCAAAGTTGAAAGAATCCTGAAAGGAGAGTAATCGAAGGTAATAGTTTATCTTTAAATTAAGAAAGTTTTATGTAAATGTAAAAGCCTTGTATAAATAGGCTTTCAGAAAAGAAAAATACTATTTACAAAAGTAAAAATAAATACATAATAAAATTGAAAGGGGACGTTTACCAGAGCTACTTTGAATCTCTCCATACAACTAAGGATACAAAGTCCCACAAATTCGACTTACAAAGCTAATCGTATAAAGAGCCAAATAAAAATAAGGAATTATAAATCCAAATTGCCAAAATTCCCAAGAAAGAAATTTTTGGATGATTAAGCCCTAGTATGAGCATCCTCCAGTGGGCCTGACTTGAAAAAAAATTTGGGTGCTTAAGCCCCAATTGGAGCATCCTCTGTTGGGCTTCTACCCGACTTGAAAGAATTTTTGGGTGCTTAAGCCTCGATAGGAACATCCTCTGGAGAAACTATATTCATTCCATTCAAAATAAGTTCCTAAGTATTAGACTAAGCATGTACTTGCAAATTCACATAATATCCATCAAAACTTAGTCATATAATGACTAGCATATTTTGGATTAAGGATCACATAATGACCACATTCCCTTATGGGACGAGGATCACGCAGTGATCACACTCCCTCGTGGGGTATCCACAGATCTATCATCCTGGGAAAATGGCAAAATGGATTAATAATCTAATTTTTCCTTTTTAAAAAAAGAGAGAAGTGTTACGCAGTAACTAATTTTTTAATGAGAGTGGAGCATCCACAAGTAGGTTACATAATAAATAATGAACAAAACAGTTGAAAAATCCACTGACTAAGTTAAAAATTTCCAAAAAAAAAAGTAAATGGGATTGAGTCCAGTCGGACATGATTTATATCTGGCCATGTGACCCGTGGTATATAGGATGGAAACCCGGACATAAGTTCAATAGCCGATTCTGAATGGATGGTAATGTGATTCGCACTCGGGATACAATGTCACGTACCACTGGGGAATGTCATTTCATTATGAATGTATCCAAAATATTTGTTCACTGTATCGATATTTGTATATACATGTTTCTGCATTTCTGGGCTACGCAATATGTCTGGCATGACTTTAGCCAAGTCAGGTCGAACATACACAACTATATCAGACCAGGGTTCTCTAAGGTCAAGCCCACCAAATGCATGTTTTAGTGTGTATAATTGTTGTATTATCTTTACTAGAATCATTACCATATCATTATTGGAATTACTTTTGCTTATTATTTATTATGTCATTTTTACTTGCTGTTATTTTGATTATGTGCTTCAGAGTTTGCATTATGTTCGGCCAAACTTCCAGCAATCCTGACCGAAATTTTAACACTATGTTTGACCTACCATGGCCATGTCCGGCCAGTTTCTCTGAGGCTAGGCCTAGGTGATGCGTGCCCAGATTTATTTCATTATTGTTTTATTAATTTCGTAATAAATTATGAATATTTATTTTATTTATTGTTTTATAGTTCATGTTTGCGCTTTGTGTGCTTTTAAATTGCTTTTGTGTTGTTGCATTATAAGATATGGGGAAAACTCCTTCATGCAAAAATATTATACTCACATCAGTAAGAGACCATTCTGAACCCAAACAAGTTTATTATCGGACCTTGCGAGGGGTGTAGTGCGCCCTTAAATTATTCCCGGTGTTGCATATCAAGTGGCGACTCCATTATTCTCTAGTTAGACCCTCCGCGGGACTATACGTACTCTCTACGGGCTGCGAGACCAACAGTGTACTGGTCGCACATGTCATAGGTATAGCGGTAAACCCCACTTTGCTCTTACATATTGAGACTCCAATGAGGATAGAGAATCAGCCCAGAAAAATGCCTTGTAGTATTATAGTGAGATTGAAGAGAACCATGTCTTCATCTTCAACCCTGATGGCGTTGTATTTTGAGAAATCGCTTTCACTCAATACAGTGAATTGGTATGTGATGATAACCATCACTTACTGGCATGTTCCCTTGGTTATTAAGGTGCATTCACGTGGTCGATTGGACTCTTGAGTATGGAGACTTAGTTGTAGGCAACCTTTGGCCGATAAGAGCCCAAACCTTATCTTTTTTTGCCCATATGAAAGACCATAAGTGTCATCCTATAGAAACTTCCCTTATGATTGTGTTTGGGCCCCCAATAATTTGAAGTATCTTGAACCTTTTGCCATGGGATGTAAAACTTGTTGGGCCTTTTCCACTGGGACACATTTGTATTTCATGATGATTAGGCCAAATGCATTGAAATGATAATGAACCACCTTGTATGCAAACCTCGTTGGGCCTAAAAATATTTAGTTAGGATCCAAAAGTGCTAAAATATGAGTCTGATACTCACACTGGCTTTCATCTTGAAAAGGTACGCCTTGTTAGGTTTAGTCATTTTTGTAAATGGGCAGCCTTTGTCTTTTAACGATGGAATATAACCAAAGTAGTCAAGGGTTACCTTTGGCAAAGGAAAATAATGAACTTATATACCATCGTTGGTGCATGAGTTAAGCCATACCTAAGACAAATATGAACTTACCACATGTGCGGGAAGAATAAGGCTGGAAGGGTATATGCTGATGTTTGAGCACACTATGCATTTCATGCATTGCATGCATACATGCATCATGCTAACACTTTATGATGCAGCCATCATAGTGGCACGTTGGGTTAGAGAAGAGGGCATACTAGTCAAAAAACAGCTAATAGACTCAGAAATGGCCAGTAGTGACGGCTCTCATATAGATCAGTTGGAAAACATTGTGTATAAAATAGTAGATTAGCTGCAAAATCTGATTGATATTATTGCCAACTTGATAACGCCTCAGGCAGTGAGGGTTGGAACTAGTGAAATGTGGCGTGAGGAGCTTGAAAATAGGGTAACTGAAGAAATCCCTGTTTTTGATGATGACATGGTCGAATATGCCACAGACAAAAACAACCAAATCCCAAATCGAGGTCGAGCTATTGAAATTGAAGGAGCGGATAGAGACAGTAGCCCAAAACATGAAGGGGAAGTATGAAGACCTTTATGATTATGGTACGCTGACCTTTGAAAAACAACTCTCATCTGAGTTCAAAATGCTAGAAATGAAAAAAATTCAACAGAAACGGGGACTCAAAAGTGCATCTTTGTTAGTATGTGTCATTGATGAGTTCTACTTGCCTATCTTGATGCCAAGTGCATAAAATGTTTACGATGTCACTATAAGGGACACCGGTGGTATGGTACCATAGTTTGGAAAAAAGAGTGAAGGATAATTGGAGGGCACTGGCAGAAGCATTCTTGAATCAATATTTCAAAGATATGGAGACCGACATGACGCTTTGAGACTTAAAAACACTAAACATAATTCGGAAGAGAACTTTAAAGAGTATGTTGACCACTGGAGAATTCATATTTTGAATATGCAAACACGACCCTCAGAGAATGACCAAATTAAGATGATCATCAAGGGCACCAAGCCCTCCATCTATAATAAATTGAGGATGATGACCTCCATGATAGATGATTTTCGACAACTGAAAGATATGGTGATGGACATCGAAGACGAAGAGGTTTAAAACAAGAAATTATATGGCCTGAATAGGAAGATTGCTAAAAGGCCTTTTGGAATAATGCCCAGTCATACTGAAATAACTGCTATCAGAAACAGAAGATTTTCAAACCTTGGCAGACCTCCATCAAATGTGTTCGAGAAATTAAATAGAGAAGGTCCGTTGAAACCCCTAGAACCCAGACCATTGCCAAATCCAATACCTCACTTCATCAACTTGGACCAATACTGCCATTTCCACTAAGAAAAAGACCAAAACACTGACAGTTGCACCCACCTCAAACATGAGATTTAAGACTTAATCGACGGAGGCAAGATATCTGATCCTGAAGGGTACATTTCTTAAACACGATTGTTGCATTACATCATCTTTTTTCTTATTATAACTCTTTCAAATGGTTCGATGATAATAAAATCTAGTGTTTCTCAAGAATATCTTTTCTCTCAAAAAATGAGCGTGTCTAAATCCTTAAAGTACTTTTAAACTTTGGAATCACTAACAAAATGCTATCCTAAAATTGCATACTAAATTTGAAGATAAGAATTGCATTGCCTACTTAGAAAGAATTTATGATGGCACAACTTGTAGAGACGGTCAAGATAATTGACATTCATCTAACTCTTTTCCAAAGTTAAGAATGAGATTTCACTAGGTTATGGCGATAATGCAAATAAAAAAATTTGTGAAAAGAGAAAAATAAAGAAAAAGAAAAAAGAAAAGAAAAGAGAAAAGAGAAAAGAGAGAAAAATGGTGAATCCTACAAAACCAATTTCGATGTTTGGATTGCTTAGTAACTATGAGTATCGTGAATCCCACGACTATTTTGGCATCAAATGACAACTCAAATATTGAGCATGCAAAGCAACTGGAGTTGGTAAAATTATTGAGTAACCAGGAGCTCGCATCACAAATATGTAGTCTTTGCGTCAAAAGACAGTTTGACAACTTAGGGAAGGTAGAGATGAAGAAAAGCCTTACAAAAAATAATAAGTTTTTGGAGAAATGTTGTTGATCCTTAACTAGGTGTTAGATTACCTTGACCAAGGAAAATATGAAAGATGAACTAAAGTGTCAGTACTAATCTACACTTGGCGCCAACATAAACCAATTCGGGTTGCACGCAATTCCATGTCGATAAGGAAAATTACCTTTCTTGGAATTCGGCATTCTAAATCGCACAAGGATCTTGTCGATATAGGATGCTTGAGACATAGCTAACAGTCGTTTCTTACAATTCCAAAGTATCTGAATCCCAAGTACATAACTGGTATCTCCCAAATCTTTCATTTGGAATTACTTAGCTAGCCAGGTTTTCACGTCCGGAATATTTTCACATCATTTCCAATGAGTAAAATATCATCGACGTACAAAATGAGAAAAACCACATTTCCGTCAATGACACGCTTGTATACACAAGGCTCATCGACATTCTGCTCAAAATCATAAGACTTGATCGTGGTATCAAATCTTATGTTCCAAGATCGAGATGTTTGCTTGAGTCCATAAATGGACCTTTGTAGCTTACAAACCTTTTGCTCTTGACCTTGGGCTATAAACCTCCCTGGTTGTACCATATAGATACACTCATCAAGATTTTCATTCAAGATGTAGTCTTGACGTCCATCTATCAAATCTCATAGTCATAATATGCGGTAATGGACAAAATAATGTAGATGGATTTGAGCATGACTACTAGCGAGAAAGTCTCCTCATAGTCAACTCCCTCTTTCTGGGTATAAACATTGGTCACTAGCCTAGCCTTGAAGGTCTATACCTTACCATCTGCTCTCCTATTTCTCTTATAGATCCACTTGCAACCTATGGGTTTTACTCCATCATGTTGTTCTACAAGTTCCCAGACTGAGTTGGAGTACATAGACTTCATCTCAAGGTTCATGGCTTTGAGCCATTCCTCTTTATCAGAATCATCCATTGCACTACGATGGGTCAATGGGCCATTTACACCATCAGTGGAAGCGACAACTTGTGCCTCTCCAACTCCTAGATAACGATCAGGTTGTCATACAACACTCCCACTACATCTAGGTGGCAGATCATTTTGACAAACTTGCATCTGACGCTCAGATGTTGAAGGTGCTATATTTTTGTCAACTATTGTTGACGATGGTGTGTTGGTCGAACCAGAAAATAACTCCTCGAGTAACACCTTACTTCGAGGTTTGAACTCCCTCATATAGTTCTCCTCAAGAAACATAGCGTTTATCGACACAAACACTTTATTATCTTCATGACTATAAAAGAATCCACCATTCGTCTACTTAGGATAGCCTACAAATAGGCACACCTAAGAACGTGGCTCCAAATTAGTAGTCATATTCTTTAGTACATGTGCTGGACACCCCCATGGATACCCCTAGAATGAACTAGGTAGTGAACTACAACTAAATATAGATCTTATCATGTCTGGTAGGGTTCGATTTCTCCTCTCTGCAACAACATTCTTCTGTGGTGTTCCAAGTGCTGTGAGTTGGGAAATTATCCCATATTAAACTGAGAATTCCTCGAAATCTCTATCAATGTATTCTCCTCCACGATCTGATCGTAGAGTTTTGATCGTCTTACCTAATTGGTTCTCAACATCTGCATGATACTCTTTGTACTATTCAAAAGTATCTGACTTGTGATGCATTAGGTAAAAGTACCCATATCTAGAATAATTGTCAATAAATATTAAGAAATATTTATAACCACCTCGGGCTCTTACATTCATCGATCTACAAACGTCCGAATGTATTAGCTCAAGTGGTTGACTGACTTTTATACCTTTTCCAGTAAAAGGTATCTTGGTCATCTTTCCTTCTAGATAGGATTCACATACTGTTAACGTTCCAAGCTTTAACTGGTTTAAAGCCCCGTTCGTTATCAACCTATCTATCCAGTCAAGGCTAATAGGACCAAGTCTAAGATGCCACAGATATGTGTCATCATGAGAAATCTTTGGCCCTTTTATTTTAGTTTTTTCAACCTTAAATATTTCAGTGTTGAGTAGTGAATTATGTGTTAACGGCCTTAACAAATCTAAATTATTTTCAGAGTTTTATGTGCATATAATTAATCCATTTCTACCAATAATAACTAAATTACTATTAAATGAAACGGAAAATCATCATCTAAAAGTTTAGAAATAAAAATCAAATTCCTGTGAAAACGGGGAATAAATAACACATTGTTCAAACATAAATAACTATTATTTAAAAAGCTTAAACTAGAAACTCCCACTGTTCTTGTTGAAACGACATCCCATGTCCCGACCCTCATGGTGTAGTCACCATCAGCAAGGTCCTTCCATGAGTCAAGCAAATGCAAAGAAGAACAAACATGGTTAGTGGATCCAGAATCAACAATCCATACAGATTTATCATCCTCCACTAATAGAGATTCGATAACAAGTAAATCGTATATATCTGTAGCCTTCTTCTCTTTCAGCTCAGTAACGTATTTAGGACAGTTCATGTTCCAATGACCATCCTTGTTGCAATGGAAACATATTCCTTTGGGTTTGGAACCTTTGGAACTTCTCTTGTTCTTTTTCATTGGCATTGCCTTAGCCTTCCCAGTGTATTTCTTCTTGTTCTTGGAAGATTTAAAAGATTTGGAAACATTTGCCGCTCCATTGGGCTTACGAGGATCCACTAGTATGGACTCGTAATGATGAGATCATTTAGCAGTTGAGTCAAAGTAAAAGACAGCTTGTTCATAACATAGTTGCTTTTAAACTACATGAAACTCTTCAGAATAGTTTCCATGATCATAGTCACCTGGCTACACTCATCAATACGAGCGTTATGATTTTTAGTCGTGTTGAGGTAGGTCATTATCCTTAAGACATGCTCTCGAACTGAAGTTTCTTCCTTCATCATAGCGATCATCGTTGAGACCATAGCCTCATGACGCTGCCACTATGAAAGCTTTCCGAACATGCCCTGCAACGACGCCATCATCAAAGATGTGTAGCCATAGGCTCATGCTTTGCAGCAAGAACCTCAGACATCCTTTCTAGCAAGTAGCAGCGAGCTTTCTTATTGGCCGCGACCCAATTTTGGTAGGCATCGCGCAGAGCTTGGACAGAGTTTTTGGCTGGCTCGGGAGGACACTTCTCCGTCATGATAAACTTAAGGTCGTCACATACCGTAATGACGTTCATGTTACTTTTCCATTTTACATAATCTTCTCCCTTCAATTTTTCATTAGAGAGAATATCAATTATTAGAGAAACCATGGCTGAAATAATATAAGTAAACATGCATTGAAAATTCATTCATCGCATATTAAAATTACCAAAAATTTAGGCATAAAATCAAACATAATGCATTAACCATGTTTAATGAATTAGAAACCTATGAGAATTGTTATACCACAGAAATCTATCATCCACAAATAAGTGCTGCCATAAAGTAGGTCAAGTATTTGCATAATAAATCGAGACAATCTCAATCGATTAATATATACGGGAATAACTCTTATTCCTATATTAATCAACCATCGTTTGATTTGATCAAGGAATTTCGATTAACATTTATTCATTTCTTCGTGAGTGTAACTCATTATTTCGGAACCCTTTGACTTAACTAGTGAAGTGTCGCCATAGGGTAGGTCATTTCACCAGATACATCTAGAGTTCTTATCCTCTCAGAGTCCTAACTTGATATTGACCCAAAATGGACACCATCCGTAAGGGGACGAAAAAAAATATGTCTCGAGACGCCTTTTAAATCTCACATTTTTGGACTAACAACGGAGATCGCGGGATATATTGTCATATATCCCTCCCACACTCCCTATTTTAAATGTAATATTTTTACTTAAAATATCTAATATTTTAATTCACTAGTGTGTATAAATTTATGCGCGGCTAAAACATAACTTTTCTTTATACTAATGTATAATTAGTGATCTTACCAATTTAACTCTTAAGATTTTAATTCACTAATTTCCATCAGTCTCAACTAATTATTTTACTTAATTAAACTAATTTAATTATGTTTGGTTTCGTGACCTAATTTATTTTAACTCTTAAAATATTGGTTCAATAATAAATTTAAATTTTAAAATTTAAAATTCAACAAATAGATAAAATTTTAATTAGATTATTTAATTAATATAAACACGTTATAAATTCCAATGGTGTGTGGAATTGTATCCCGAGTGTAGACCACACTACCGTCCATACGGAATCAACTATAAATTTACGTCCGGGTTTCCATCCAATATACCATAGGAAAACATAATTCACTTATAAAGCCCGTTAATATTAAAAATTTTGAATTTCCAATTTTAAAACATCAAACCAATTAATCTTATTAATTTGTTTTCATGCATATCATATTCCAATTTAAATCTTTTAAATTTAATAAAATCACATTTTATGCCTAGAATATCCATGCATCTAAAACATATTATGACATGTGAAAATACAGGAGTAGACACCCTACGCTATATGACATGTTATTCAAACATTTCAAAATAAGCATACATATAACATAAAAAAAAATTACATTGACCGAGCTCTTATTTTTCCTATACTGATATAATTAGTACAAAAATTCCAATGCATCCTTTGGTCTTCATATCTTGCTCCATGGAGTGGTGTTGGTTCCTTTGCGGCATTGGTTCTCCAATTTATATAGAATGAAAATTTTACATAGGAAAATAAAATATACAACATTTGTTAAACATGGCCTTACATTCCCAAAATCAAAAAACAACAAAAAATAAAAGTCGGAAAAATTTACAATCAATGCAAAAACATTCATCACATGAACATTAATATGTGCCTACACATCTCAACATGTATAAAATAATTTATATCTCATATAAATAATTAAAAATAGAAAATTTCAATAAAAAATAGAATGGATAAGAACACTATTCAACCTCGCTTTTGATGCCAATCGTAGGAACCGATTTCCTGGCGCAGCGGAAACGCCTTTGGCACATAGATCGGACTTGAAATTTTTTCTGCCCTTCTTATTCTTTGGCCGAATATGACTAGTTACTGGACTGATGTTTTGTTCTTTTTTGAAGAATATTTTATTCCCGGAACAGCCCCCGCACAGCAGCTCAGATCTGAACCGTGTTAGGGTTGGTGCTCTAAGCGCCAATTTTATTATGTATTTCCTTGTAAATACTAATGTAACGTTTTATTATGAATAAAATGAACAGTTTCTTTCATATAACTTCTTCTTTAATATGGTAAAGACGTAACAGACCTTAGAATGATTAGTCATGATACTGTTGCAAAAGCGTCGCAACTGACATTGAGTTGTATCATGACGTTGTCATTCTTAGATAGTTCCCGATCAAGGTTTACACTACTTGGTCAGTAAAGTAAACCCATTGAGACTGGTACATGTTGTATATTGGAATCTTGGATTCCGATGGTTTCTCAGTGAACCATGAGTCTTGGAGACTCGTATAGACGTATAGGTGTTTATAGCGGATAAACATTGAACGACTCACCGAAGAATCTTAATAGATGGTACACCAACGTCAATAAGAATCTTCTCGGGTTGAATGAGCATAGTGATTCTTTGACTTGAGATACCACTGTGGATATCTGAGTTATCCTCCACACTTAGATTACAGTCATGTCACCGATCTATTTAGATCAGACCTCCGCCTGTTCATTGGGTGTGGAATGATCCTCAGGATATCCTATGTGTATCAAGATATGATATGTCAGCTATGTGTACAGAGCATATGTATTCAATATGGAATTAGCAAACTGTTAAATCCATGGGCCCATGGTACACTGTAGAAATCAGTTCTAAGTGTTATTTGAGGGATTGTTAATAGAAACGTCGACGTGATTACTGTTAGTCTTTAAGACATGCCACAAGATCTCTAAACATGATTATATGTGTGAATTAATCAAGAAAAGTGGCGGAAACACTTACATTGATTTGGAGAAATTTGAAATTCCTTTCTTTGGATGAAGCTCCAAGCTTTTTGTATGTTGTTTGGTCATTGGGTGAGTTTCCTTATCACCTCAAATGACTCCTCCAAGTGCTAGCTTAGTAGAAAATTTGAAGTAAAATTTTCACACCATTAGAGAGAAGTTGCGGCCATGTGAGTTAGGAGAAGAGAGAGTGAGTTGTTTTCCTAAAACTTGGTTGTTGAGTGTTTAAGGCATCCAATTAATAAAGCCAACTACTTCCATCAAAGTTAAGACATTTGATGTAAGTCAAGTGGTCCCACCACTTTTAAATTCAAAATTTAAGTTGGCTTCTCCAACACACAACTAGACTTGGGTCCGGGTTTATTTAATTCCGATTAAATGAATTTATCGTCACGACATAATTAAATCTAATTTAATTAAATAATTATGCTTCGTAAAATTATTACGACAGTCGCTTTCGAATTAATTCTAAATTAATTCGTTCACCCGAATTAAAATCCAATTTTAATTTCGTATTGAAATTCGATTTCAATTAATATATCTGATATATTATTTTAGCCCCGAATAAATAAATTAAAAAAAATATATAATTTAACTATTAAATTTATTTTATCGATTAATTCTAAATTAATCGCGTTCTCTCTTCTATACGAATTTAATCTCAGATTAATTTTTGCCGCAATTAATCCCAGATTAATTTTCTCCCTTATAATTAATCCCAGATTAATTCTATTTGAGTCAAATGTCATTGGTGAATCTTTGGGAAGCGACCCAAGAGATTCTTGGATATGTTGGCAGTAAATACGGTTATCGGACTATCCAAACACATGCGGACCCCGTACCATATTCTCACCGATTTACAAGACATGGTTGGCTTCTAGCAAAGCACCGTGCCTACCCAATTCTCCAGAAATATTCGCCAAGGAATATTATCTGTACCAGACGTACTAATACTATGTAATACGTAATACGATCCAATATCGGATGTCACATGTCAGGCTTAGGGCTGGCTCTGTGTCTGCCCCGTACGAAGCATAAATCGGATCCCGATTAACTAGTCTCTGTAATCGAAAAGTCATGACCTCGTCATACTATCCCGATAGTTGCAGCTTTTAAGAATACTAGTTTTGTATCATGTGTTACCATCATCTCCATATGACTGAAGTGATACTCCCATCTTGACATCATATCCAATACACTATGATTCTCAGTAAACCCAATACAGGCGTACACAGAACTTGTTAAAGCTCCAGATGACCAATACCAAAGTAAACTGATTATCGTAAGTAATAGCGATGTAAGTCTCAGGTTAAAGATCACATACACCTACCCTGATTTGGATTCCCATAGACACATAGTCATACTACCAATGAGATTCCGAGTGGGTCTATCCAGAGCGAACTGTTCCCGATCCAACGGCTAACAGAACCTCTTATTACACTTGCATAAGTATCCAATACCTAAATATATGAGAACTATGACGTTAAGCTTCCATAACGCGCACAAGTGTAATACTAGTCTATTCTGCATTACCAATGTCCAGTCTCGATAATACTTTGACTACGGATATTTAAAGATTAAATCGTTCATGGATTAATACTGTCTCATATCTTATTAATCTGATTTAACCATATGGACTTTTATCATATATATTCAAGTAATCCAATTACAATAATGATAAAATAGTAATTTCCTTTTGTCACATAGATAATTTATACAAAAACATAATTTTCTTTACAAATAGTGATGCTATGGGTCATAATTGTCCAACAATCTCCCACTTGGCCTATATCCAATCAATCAAGTATCTAACACCTGATCTATGTACATGTCGCTCAAATGTTTACTGAGATATAGCTTTCGTTAGCGGATCTGCAATGTTATTATCTGATGCGATCTTTTCGATCTTCACATCGCCACAATGTATGATCTCACAAATCAGATGAAATCGTCGAAGTACATGCTTGGATCATTGATGAGACCGTGGTTCTTTAGCCTGTGTTATAGCCCCATTATTGTCACAATACAAAGATACGGGCTCAGCTGCTAACGGAACTATTCCTAATCCAATTAGGAGTTTACGGATCCAAACTGCTTCTTTTGCTGCCTCAGCCACAACAATATATTCCGCTTCAGTTATTGAATCGGCAACAGTCTCTTGCTTGGAAGATTTCCAGCTCACTGCTCCATTGTTCAAACAAAATATGTACCCTGATTGCGACTTATAGTCGTCTTTGTCGGTTTGGAAACTTGCATCGGTGAACCCAGTTACCTCAAGTTCTCATTCTCCATAGACTAAGAAAGCATCTTTAGTTTGTCTAAGATACTTAAGGATGTTCTTTACAGCAATCCAGTGACCATCACCTGGATCGGTCTGATAGTGACTGCACATGCTCAAAGCATATGAGACATCGGGTCGCGTACATATCATGGTGTACATGATCGATCCGACTACGGAAGCATACGAGATTCTAATCATTGTATCTCTCACATCTTGAGTTTTAGGACACATGTCATTCGATAGAGAGACGCCATGTGACACCGGAAGCAGCCCCCTCTTGGACTGATCCATGTTGAATCTCTTCAACACTTTTTCAATGTACGAGCTCTGGGAGAGTGCCAGCAGCTTTCTAGATCTATCCCGGTAGATCCTTATTCCTAGAATAAAGGTTGCCTCTCCCAGGTCTTTTATGGAGAATTTTAATGAAAGCCAAGCTTTCACCAATTGTAGCATGGGAATATCATTTCCAAGAAGTAATACATCATCAACGTATAGGACAATGAATGTCAGTGCGCTCCCACTAACATTCTTATATACACAAGAATCATCTTCATTTTGAATGAAACCATATTCTTTTATGATCTCATCAAAACATTAGTTCCAAGAACGCGATGCTTGCTTTAATCCATAAATGGATCGGTTTAACTTGCAAACCTTGTTTGCATATTTTGGTACGACAAAACCATCAAGTTGTTGCATATAAACATCCTCCAAAAGGTTTCCGTTAAGGAAAACGGTTTTGACATCCATCTTTCATATTTCATAATCGAAATATACAGCAATAGCAAGCATTATCCGAATAGATTTAATCATGGCAACAGATGAGAAGGTTTCGTCGTAATCGACACCATGTCGTTGATGATACCCTTTCGCTACAAGCCTAACTTTGTATGTTTGTATGTTGTCTTTCATGTATGTCTTCCTTTTTGAAGACCCATTTACAACCAATAGGCTTAATGCCTTCTGGTACTTCAACCAGTGTCCAAACTTGGTTGGTATACATGGAATCCATTTCGGACTTCATGACTTCTTGCCATAAAGCAGAGTCGATACCTTGTATCGCTTCCTCATACGTAGCCGGTTCATCTTTCTCAATGAGATTAATGTCTACATGAGGTGAGATCAGAAACTCATACCTCTCAGGTTGTTTTCTGACTCTCTCCGACTTACGCGGTTCTTGTGTATTAGAAGATTGTGGAACAGTCTCATCCTTGATGGACTGTTCATGTCCTGTGAGGGGGTCGGTGTCAGGAACAGTATCACTCTGATTTTCATCGAGTTCTACTTTCCTCCCACTTACCACTGCATTCATGAATTCTTTTTCTAGGAAAACTGCATGAAGAGTAACAAGTATTTTGTTCTCTTGTGGGTTGTAGAAGTAATATCCTTTCGTTTCCTTAGGATAACCTACAAATAGGCACTTATCCGATTTAGGTTCTAGTTTGGTACTATCCAAACGTTTAACATATGCCCATCATCCCCAAATCTTCAGGAATGAGAAACCCGGTTTCTTTCCTGTCCATATTTCATATGGAGTCTGTTCAACAGACTTTGACGGAACCTTATTCAAAATAAGTATTGCACTATTTAATGCATATCCTCAAAAGGAAATCGGTAGCTCTGTGTGACTCATCATTGACCTTACCATGTCCAACAAAGTTTGGTTTCTCCGTTCGGACACACCGTTCAATTGAGGTGTTCCGTGAGGAGTCCACTGTGAAAGAATACCCTAATATTTCAAGTAATTTTGAAACTCATTGCTTAAGTATTCTCCACCACGGCCCGACCGCAATGTTTTAATACTTTTGTCGGTATGTTTTTCTACTTCGTGTCGAAACTCTTTGAATTTCTCAAAAGTTTCCGACTTGTGTTTCATAAGATACACATAACCATAACGCGATGCATCATCCGTAAAGGTTACAAAGTATTCATATCCACCTCTAGCCTGGCTAGACATGGGCCCTCATATGTCACTATGAACGAGGGCTAACAGCTCGGTGGCACGTACACATTTACCACTAAAAGATGATTTAGCCATTTTGCCTAACAAACAAGATTCACAGATATAATATGAATTAGGATCAAATCCGTCCAAGTATTCATTCTTCGAAAGTGTGGATATACGAATTTTATTTATGTGTCCCAGACGACAATGCCACAAATAAGACTCATCCGTTTTACTAAATTTGAGCTTTTTGTTTGTTATGTTATATGTTTGAGATTCGTTTATATTCAAAATATAAAGACCATTATTCACATCTGATGTATATATCTCAATATCATCTTTATAAACAAAACACTCAGTGTTCCTAAATACAAAGGTATACCCGCATCGCGTTAAACTAGATACAGAGAAAATATTCCTAGTCAAACTAGATACAAAATAATAGTCGCCTAATGTAAGTACATGTCCCGAGGGCAGATTCAAAACATAGGTGTCAACGGCCAAAACAACGACTCACATCCCATTTCTGACTCGCAGGTCGATCTTTCCTGAAGCCAGTCTCCTGCTAATCAGTAGATCCTGCACATCAGTACATATGTGAGTACCACATCCAGTATCAAAAATCTGTTGGATATTTAGTGTCATTAAACATCAATTCAACATACAACAAACAAATCAAAACCATAAAAACGAAAGTAGATCTAGTTTAACATGCATAAATCATAAAACTTTGATAACAAGAAAACCTGGTAAAATTGACGAAATGCAGTCCGAGTCGAGATAAATCTCTGTCCTTAAGAACTTATCAGCCCCGTCTCGGTGCTCTACAAATTTGTGGCTAATGTTCTCCCAGGATAACCCGGAGTCCTCTTGTTCAAGGGGCACACTTTAACAAGATCTCGAACTAGGTAATGGTGGAATTCTCTCTCTGACTCAAAACCAAAAATGAGACTCAAATTTTATGGACGCAATTCAGATTTCTTTCTATGTGTATCAAGGAACAAGAAAGCTTCATTTTATAAGCAAGGAATGGTGCCTCAAGGCACCATTTGGGTTGGGGTGCAACCCTCCAAAGGGTTGTACCCCTCTTATGCACCCTTTGGAGCATAGGACCATTTACACACAAATGGAGGACATGTCCTCATGGGGTACCATCCAAAGGACATGTCCCTCATCCATCCAAACATCATATTTGAAGATTTGAAGATTTTACAACAATCCCCCACAATTCTTCAAATATTCATGCAGACACTTGAGAGAGTTTCCGTGAACTAAAGCTGCATCGAAATAGGTAGCTTTCACCTTGAACGTTTCCTAGTGAATGACAATCAAATTTACTTGGCAAACCAGTGACCCATAGTCTTGAATTTTTCTGTCGTTGGTGTAAACAAAGACAATCGCTAACACACAGCTTTACTTCGACCATTTCCCATTCTACGGTTGTGTTCATTTCAGCCCTGAACAACGGTCATGGATTCATCAAGTACTTAAGGTAAACCGCCTTTAAAAGTTCACATGGAAGCGGCCTCACTTCTTACTTGAAATAGGTGATCTACTATGAAGAGGTAATATGTCTTTACCCCCATTAGGACTCATCTCATAATATAGTGATCATTAAAAGCCTTAGCTTATCCTAACCGTGACAGACAGCACTCAGCGTCATTATCGGAATGGGAAAGAGTACACAACTCTTCAGTGCTTGTTTTGAATTGCACAAAGTTTATGTAATCCCTTTTGAACCTAGATCTCGGGATCTCCAATCAGCTAGGTTGGGTTTCCACAGTCACAATTCTTAGATTATAGGCTTCAAGCCCATTCCCTTCGATGACTTCTCAACTTGCTCTCGGGGAAAACCTTTAGTTAGTGGATTCGCTAGGTTTTCCTTCGACTCAACATAATCGATCAATATTATGCCACTTGAGAGTAGTTGATGTATGGTATTATGTCTCTGACGTATGTGTCGAGACTTATTATTAGACCCGGCCATGGTTCCGGTTCGGAACCAGAACCGAACCGGTTGGAACCAGAAGGTTCCAGTTCCAACCGGTTTCGGAACCGGAACTGTAGCCGATCGATTCGGTCGGGGTTCGACCCAAACTCAAACTGGTGGAACCGTACGATTCCACCGGTTCAACGGTTCCAACCGGAACCAAAACGGTTCCGATTGGAACCGTAGGGTTCCAACAGGAACCGTAGGGTTCCAACAGGAACCCTCCCCAATGGTTATATTTAGGGGCATTTTTGGTATCAAAAAAATTCTAAAACTCTATAAATATGATTCATTTTTCATTATTATAACACACCAAATTCTCAACTCTCTCATTTTCTATAATTCTCTTATTCTCAATCTCAATTCAATACAATTCTATTATAATCTTATTCAATCTCAATTCAATACAATTATTTATTTATAAAATTAATCTCATTTATTTTAATTAATTTTCAAAATTTAAAAAAAAAGGTTTGAAACCGAACCGGATTTAACCGGTTCGGTTCCGGTTCCACACTTGTGGAACCAGAAACCGGCCGGTTCGGTTCGGTTCCGAACCGGAACCGAACCACCGGTCGGGTCTACTTACTATTATACATTGTATTTTGGGCTCTCCCAATAGCCGATGGGCTATCACAATGTATGCTAATCGTCGGTACCGGTATGGGCCAACTAGGAATATCCTCCAGGAAGTTTCTAAGTCATTTTGCTTCTTCCGCTGTTTTGTCTAAGGCTATGAACTCTGATTCCATAGTAGACCAGACAAAACATGTTTGCCTCGAGGATTTCCATGACACGGCTGCATTACCAAGTGTGAAAAAAATCCATTCGTAGATTTGGAATCCACTATATCAGATATCCAGTTAGCATCGTTGTATCACTCTAGAACAGCAGGATATCTCTCGTAATGTAGCCCATATTTTGAAGTGTCTCTCAGATACCTCAAAACTCTTACTATGGCTTTCCAGAGGTTATGTCCTGGATTGATCGTATTGTTAGGGATATGCCCTATACCCAACTTGTGGATGGGCTATATGTATATGTATTTGTAATATTTTCATTAATTAATAAAATGGAAATCTTTATTATACGTGTCTTACATAACTTATATGAATCATCAAATACTGTAATAAAGCCCTTGGAGTAATAAGATGATGGCTTCCACGCCTTATGAGAATCATTACTCTCAAACGTTCCTAGTCATAGTTTTGTGAATAATCTGGGCGTTCACAAAGCGGAGAGACTAGCATGATGATATGATCCGCCCTTAAGTGGGGTAGCCGATCTCATAGGATACTAGCGGAGATCCGTCCGCTTGGTGTATCATATGGATGCATGAGTTTCTCGTGTCCATCGACTGACCGCCGAAAGTTTTCACATGGAGTGTTTATCCCATGTGTCTGTGAGAACTTTCATGTATCGATTGTATGACTAGTCCTTAGACTTGAGGTCTTTACAATCTTATGTGTGGATCAAATGACTTTGACATTCTCCTTCCCCGGTTCAAAAGATCTAGTCATAAGGGTATGATTGGGTCATTTATTGAAACACATTAAGTTTGTAAAGATACAACAGAGAATCACCACTCTCTCGGATAATATTTTCTTATAAGAGTAGTATTCCAGTTCGCGGGTTGATATGTGTGATCAGTGCTTGAGACTGTGGCTGCAGCGGAAGAATCATGTGAGATTCTTGGGTTAGCACGATTCATGACACTATCAACATCATACCTTTGACTATATGGGTAGACATTTTCCATACCCTAGGTCAACGACGGGGGGTATACAGTGAGGTAATGGACCGTATCATATGTAAATCGCATACAGAATGGGTATATATATCTTTCCTTCTCATTTGGGGGCCTTGACATGTTGCTAGATGTCAACCTTGGTCATTGAAATCGAACGACCATCTGATCGGAGGATAATTTATGTTCGATTAAATTATCACAATTCATTTCATGTCCCACTTGAGGGGAACCCAAAGGTCACACACAACAAAGTCGAAATCAATGGTTAACAGTGCACAGTACAAATTTAACAGCATATATGATTACTGTAGGAATTGTTCATAAATGGTTCAATGTGTTTAATTATGAATAGATCATTTATGAGGTTCCATAATGGCTTAGGGATTGGTGAATGACGATAGGGGCACTTTGGGAATTGGAATAATAAATAAATAAATAATGTGAATAGTAATATGAATAGTAACGTGAATAGAATTTTTTTAATTTGTTATTTGTTTTGAATTCCAATTCGGCCCAAACTCTTATCAGGTTTTATAAACTCATTAAACAACTAAATTAAGATCCAATGGCTAAGATTAAATTAGCATTTCTCCCACATCGGATTCTTAATTAATTTTGTTGTCTTTGGAGCAACTATATAACCCAATGAATTCTTTACAAATTTTTCACCAAACCTTTCATATATTGGGTTTATATAAAAGAGCAACTCTAAAGTTTAAGAGTAAGCCACTGATTTTGAGGATCCTTAAGTCTAATTGACTAGAGGAATCTCAAGTTAAAAGTTTTGAGGTATTTGCCTAGGCTAGCACCAAGGGCAAAATACCCGTGCACTCAAGGCGTAGTCTTGCCGTTGAGTTTTGGCTTTGGTGTGTGCACCTTTGGAGGCCACACACTTGGGTGGCTCTTTGGAACGTGGAAGAGCTTGCTAAGTTCGAGAAAAGCTTGTAGATTGGAGGGAGGACTGGAGGAGTCTTCGGTTTAAGTAAGTCTTTTTTTTTCTTTTTTTTTAATTAGAATTCTTATGATAGTTAGCGTGTTTAGGTTTATGTTCTTTGCATGTTTTATGAGTTTTTATGCTTAGAATATATAGTAACATGCCTAGGCTTGTAGAATAATCAAAACAAATTGGTCTTGGGCAAAGGGATAGCGGCATCATAATTTTTAATTTTCTTCTGCGCACTCGCGGCCGCTTCCCAACAGTGGTATCAGAGCGCCGTTTTTGTTTTGATTAGTTCTCTCTCATTTGAACACGAAATTGGGTGTGTAAAAGCTCGTTGGAAAGCTAACACCCTGAACTTACTTTTAGGCACAAGTTTTGCATAATTTGGTTAAGATTTGAATTGTGAAATGGAATTTAAAGTTCATGCATCTGTAAAAAAATGTGAATAGTAAATTTATTTGATTAAAATAAAATGCAATATCATAATTAAATATTAATCAAAGTTATTTAATGCCTAAAATAATTCCAACATATTAAAACTCATATGCTTGATGATTCTATGTATGATTAGAATTGGCATGATTATTTTAGGGTGCAAGCATCTAGAGACTTTCTAAGGAAATATAGAGTGTATTGCTTATCCCTTAGCTAAGTAATTATTCTGTAATGAAGTTAGAGATTTATTACCTTTAAGGCTAATAAATATAAATCACTTGTTTATAATAAAAGACATTATAAAATATACAAGTGAGGTGAGACCAAGGCGTTAAAAAAATTTCCAAACTAAAGTTAATTTAACCAAAGCTATTACTAGAGTTAGATAATGATTTGGTGTCTTCCTTCACTCACTACCTTTTTATAGCCAAAAGGAAAAGCTGTGAAGACATCTAGATAATCATTTACTCAAAGTGTACCTTAAAGCATATTTAAAGTGTTGGACTAATTTGGAGGATTTATTGTTTATTCCTGTCACCAAGGCAATAAGAGCCTAAGAGGTAAGGGTATTTAAGAGAGTTCGCTTCACCCTCCCTCTGGGGAATTTTCAATGGAGGAATCCATTTGACAGTTATTCACTTAAACTTGCTAAAATCCTCAATAATAATTTAAGTCTAAAATTTACCTCCCATTGTAAAGTATAGACCCCAATGGCTTAAACCGTATTGGCAGGACTAGGCTTTACCAGACTGACCAATACCAATTTGTCTCTAAATCGTACTATTGACAATGGTTTGACTTTTCTAAGTCATAAGAAGCAGCGACCCTTAGGCGTGGTCTTATAACTTAGTGGCAAAGATTGGGTGTCCACAAGGACTAGCATAAGCTATGACATGTTTGATTGCCCAACCCAATGATCAAGGAATTGTGATTTATATCATAAATTGGTTGGGAACCTACCTAATTATCGTATTTTATAACGACCGGTCCTAGTCGGAGTTGTGAAATGATGATAATGGGATCCTTGCCCACAAGAAATCCATCATATTGGGGTTGATGCGATTTACTTAAAATTTTAAAATAATTGAGTGGGAGCAACTTCATAATATTAAAAGTCCATGTTATTATGAAACATTAACGAAAACATATTCCTAATTTTAACATTCTCTCTTAACATATGGGTTAAAAGATTTCACAAACATTCAAATGGCAAACAGAATATCACTTCGTTCCATCCTTGATGAGCATAAGCTCAAAGGGGACAACTACAATGACTGGTTTAGAAACCTTAAAATTGTCTTACGACAAGAAAAGATTTTATATGTTCTTGAAAGACCATTTCCCCTGAACCCGCATAAGATGCTTACCAAAATACATTTGATGCTTGGAAGAAACACGTCGATGATGATGAGCAAGCAGTTTTCATAATGCTTGGCTCTATGTCGGACGAACTTCAGAAAAGCTCACGAAGATATGGATGCTCAAACCATCATTTTTCACTTGAAGGATTTGTATGCAACTTCCGTTCATACCGTGAGATTCCAAGTGTCATGTGCCTTATTCTAAACAAGGTCTAAGGAAGGATCTGTTAGTGGACATGTGCTTAAGATGATTGGCCACATTGAAAAATTGGCCAACCTCGGGTTCATCATGGATCATGAGATATGTCACGATCTAATTCTTCAGTCCTTACCAAAATACTTCTCTAACTTTATTATGCAGTTTCATCTGTCTAATAAAGAAGCTACTTTAGCAGAATTGCATAATCTGATAAAGCAAGCAGAGAAAGACTTGAAACCGGAGCTTAAAACATCTGTCATGCTTACGGGTACGGACCTGAAGCCACGTGGCCCAAAGAAAAATAAAGGCAAGGCCAAGGCTCCAGGTCACTTAAAGCCCAATGGTAAGGTGGAGAAGAAAAAGGGAAAGATGAAATGTTTCTTTTGTGGAAAGAATGGTCATTGGAAGAAAGACTGCAGATCCTTGAAAGCCAAGGAAGCTAGGGAAGCCCAAGAGGCCAAGAAGCCCAATGCTTCAGGTATGTTGTATATGATTGAACTATATTCTCAAAAATCTGAACCTTCTACTTGGGTGCTTGACACCAGTTGTGGGACTCACTTGTGTAACAATGTGCAAGGCCTGAGAAACAGTAGGAGACTCTGTCATGGGAGGTCGACTTACGCATGGGTAATGGAGCAAAACTGGCTGCATTGTACGTGGGGACTTATTCATTAGTTTTGCCGAATGGTTTAGTTTTATACTTAGAAGATTGTGTTTATGTACATTCTCTAGTAAAGACATCATTTCAATTTCTTCTTTATGTAATAAAGGCTTTTCATACCTAATAAGTTGTAATGAATGTTCTATTTATTTCAATGAAATAAAATATGGAGATGGTATTTTGAATAATGGTATCTATGTCTTACGAATTAACAAAGAATATTCAACCTCTAATATATATAACGTTAACTCGAATAATCTCAATGAATCACTTCTATGGCACAGTCACTTAGGTCATATCAATGAAACAAGATTAACTAAGCTACATAAGGATGGGTATTTCAGACCCTTCAAATATGAACCTTATGGAACTTGTGAGTCTTGTTTACTTGGTAAAATGACCAAATTACCCTTCAAAGGTAAATGACAACGTGCAGAGGAGACATTAGAACTCATACACTCTGATGTATGCGGACCAATGTCAGTCACCGCTAGAGGTGGATTCTCCTACTTCATTACCTTTATCGATGATCACTCACGATATGGGTATGTGTACCTTATGCGGTACAAATCTGAAGCCTTTGAGAAATTCAAAGACTTCAAAGCTGAAGTAGAAAACCATCTTAATAAAAGTATTAAGTCACTAAGGTCTGACCGAGGTGGTGAATACTTAAGTGACACATTTCAAGATTACTTGAGAGAAAATGACATTGTTTCCCAGTGGACTCCTCCGGGAACTCCACAGCATAATGAGGTGTCTGAAAGGAGAAATTGAACATTATTAGATATGGTCCGATCAATGATGTTAGGCACGGATCTACCTCTTTCATTTTGGGGTCTTGCTTTAGAAACTGCAACACTACTACTAAACCAAGTTCCTTCCAAGACTGTTAGTCAAACACCATATGAGTTATGGTCTGGGAATCATCCTAGTCTTAGTTATCTAAGAGTTTGGGGATGTGATGCATATGTTAAGCTCACACAAACTAACAAATTGGATGATAGGGCAGTTAAATGTAAGTTTGTAGGATATTCCTTGAACTCAAGAGCATACGTGTTCTACGTCCCAAATGAACAAAGAACATTTGTCTCACGAAATGCTAAATTTCTAGAGAATGAATTCCTTCTCAAGAAATATAGTGGGAGTAGACTTGACCTCGATGAGGTACGAGAAGAACAAACTAACATAGAACTAAACCCCAGGCCCCTCAAAAGGGCAGCGACGAAACAAGCACAAGGTTATGAACTTAGAAGGTCTGGTAGGGAAAGATATGAGCCTGAAAGATATGGTTTCCATATTGATAAGGAACATGATCAGGTCATTGATAATGACGATCCCATCAGTTATGACGAAGCAATGCGTGACATTGATTCAGTCAAGTGGCTTGAGGCCATGAAATCCGAAATAGACTCTATGTATCATAATCAAGTCTGGGACTTGATGGATGCACCTGAAGGGATAAAAACCCATAGGCTGCAAGTGGATTTACACGCCTAAAACTGATGCAGAAGGCAACATCCAAACCTATAAGGCTAGGTTGGTGGCGAAAGGTTATAGACAAATCCAAGGAATTGACTATGACGAAACCTTCTCGCCTGTTGCAATGATAAAGTCCATTCAAATTTTACTGGCACTAGCTGCACACTTTGATTATGAGATTTGGTAGATGGATGTCAAAACAACTTTCCTTAATGGGAACCACGTAGAGGAAGTCTATATGACACAACCTGAGGGGTTTGCATCTAAGGATGATCATAATAAAGTATGCAAGCTTAAACGATCCATTTTTGGACTTAAGTAAGCCTCCAGAAGTTGGAATATACGATTTGATGAGACAATCAAAGAATTTGACTTCATCAAAAATGTAGACGAGCCTTGTGTTTATAGGAAAATTAGTGGGAGTGTTGTTATATCTTGTATTATATGTCGATGACATATTAATCATCGGGAATGATATTCCCATGATGCAAGCCACCAAGCAATGGTTATCTCAGAATTTCTCCATAAAAGATTTGGGAGAAGCAGCCTACATCATCGGCATTAAGATCTATCGTAATAGATCTAAGAGGTTGTTAGGATTTTCTCAATCTACGTACATAGATAAAGTTTTGAAAAGATTCAAAATGGAAGATTCCAAAAGAGGTAATTTACTTACTTGTCATGGAATCAAATTATCTAAAGAGCAATGTCCACATACTCTTTAAGATAGATAGCGTATGAGTAGGATCCCTTATGCTTCAGCAATAGGATCGATCATGTACGCCATGTTATATACAAGACATGATGTCTCTTATGCTCTTAGCATAACGAGCAGGTATCAGGCAAATCCTGGTGAGCAACATTGGGCAGCTGTCAAAACAATCCTCAAGTATCTGAGAAGAACTAAGGACGTGTTCTTGACATACGGAGATTTTTATAAGATGAAAGTCATTGGTTACTGTGATGCAAGCTTTTAGACCGATAAGGATGACGGCAGATCGCAAACAGAATATCTGTTTACTTTGAATGGCAAAGATGTCAGTTGGAAAAGCTCAAAGCAGTCAACTACAGCAGACTCCACCACTGAAGCCGAGTATATTGCAGCATCTGAGGCAGCTAAAGAAGCAGTATGGATAAAGAAGTTTATCACGGAGTTGGAAGTGCTTCCCGCGATAAAGAATGGCGTCACGATGTACTGTGACAATACGAGCGCCATTGCTCAATCAAATGAACCAAGGTCCCACCAGAAATCCAAGCATGTACTCAGGCGATTTCATCTCATCAGGGAGATTGTTGAGAGAAAATAAGTTATTATAGAGAAAATACCCACAGAAGATAATCTTGCAGATTCTCTGACTAAATGGCTGACTCAACAAAAGCATGATAGGCACACCCAAGAGTATGGTGTCCAGATTCATAGTAGTTGGCTATAGTGTAAGTGAGAGATTGTTAGGGATATACCCTATACCCAACTTGTGGATGGGCTATATGTATATGTATTTGTAATATTTTCATTAATTAATAAAATGGCAATCTTTATTATACGTGTCTTACATAACTTATATGAATCATCAAATACTGTAATAAAGCCCTTGGAGTAATAAGATGATGGCTTCCACGCCTTATGAGAATCATTACTCTCAAACGTTCCTAGTCATAGTTTTGTGAATAATCTGGGCGTTCACAAAGCGGAGAGACTAGCATGATGATATGATCCGCCCTTAAGTGGGGTAGCCGATCTCATAGGATACTAGCGGAGATCCGTCCGCTTGGTGTATCATATGGATGCATGAGTTTCTCGTGTCCATCGAACTGACCGCCGAAAGTTTTCACATGGAGTGTTTATCCCATGTGTCTGTGAGAACTTTCATGTATCGATTGTATGACTAGTCCTTAGACTTGAGGTCTTTACAATCTTATGTGTGGATCAAATGACTTTGACATTCTCCTTCCCCGGTTCAAAAGATCTAGTCATAAGGGTATGATTGGGTCATTTATTGAAACACATTAAGTTTGTAAAGATACAACAGAGAATCACCACTCTCTCGGATAATATTTTCTTATAAGAGTAGTATTCCAGTTCGCGGGTTGATATGTGTGATCAGTGCTTGAGACTGTGGCTGCAGCGGAAGAATCATGTGAGATTCTTGGGTTAGCACGATTCATGACACTATCAACATCATACCTTTGACTATATGGGTAGACATTTTCCATACCCTAGGTCAAACGGTGGGGATACAGTGAGGTAATGGACCGTATCATATGTAAATCGCATACAGAATGGGTATATATATCTTTCCTTCTCATTTGGGGGCCTTGACATGTTGCTAGATGTCAACCTTGGTCATTGAAATCGAACGACCATCTGATCGGAGGATAATTTATGTTCGATTAAATTATCACAATTCATTTCATGTCCCACTTGAGGGGAACCCAAAAGGTCACACACAACAAAGTCGAAATCAATGGTTAACAGTGCACAGTACAAATTTAACAGCATATATGATTACTGTAGGAATTGTTCATAAATGGTTCAATGTGTTTAATTATTGAATAGATCATTTATGAGGTTCCATAATGGCTTAGGGATTGGTGAATGACGATAGGGGCACTTTGGGAATTGGAATAAATAAATAAATGTGAATAGTAATATGAATAGTAACGTGAATAGAAATTTTTTTAATTTGTTATTTGTTTTGAATTCCAATTCGGCCCAAACTCTTATCAGGTTTTATAAACTCATTAAACAACTAAATTAAGATCCAATGGCTAAGATTAAATTAGCATTTCTCCCACATCGGATTCTTAATTAATTTTGTTGTCTTTGGAGCAACTATATAAACCCAATGAATTCCTTACAAATTTTTGCACCAAACCTTTCATATATTGGGTTTATATAAGTGAGCAACTCTAAAGTTTAAGAGTAAGCCACTGATTTTGAGGATCCTTAAGTCTAATTGACTAGAGGAATCTCAAGTTAAAAGTTTTGAGGTATTTTCCTAGGCTAGCACCAAGGGCAAAATACCCGTGCACTCAAGGCGTAGTCTTGCCGTTGAGTTTTGGCTTTGGTGTGTGCACATTTGGAGGCCACAGACTTGGGTGGCTCTTTGGAACGTGGAAGAGCTTGCTGAGTTTGAGAAAAGCTTGTAGATTGGAGGGAGGACTGGAGGAGTCTTCGGATTAAGTAAGTCTTTTTTTTTTCTTTTTTTTAATTAGAGTTCTTATGATAGTTAGCATGTTTAGATTTATGTTCTTTGCATGTTTTATGAGTTTTTATGCTTAAAATATATAGTAACATGCCTAGGCTTGTAGAATAATCAAAGAAAATGGGTCGTGGGCAAATGGATAGCGGCATCATAATTTTTAATTTTCACCTGCGCACTCGCGACTAGACCCGGCCAAGGTTCCGGTTCCAACCGATTCCGGTTCCGGTTCCGGAACCGAACCGGAAGGGGACCGATTCGGTTGGGGTTCCACCCCAACTCGAACCAGTCCGAACCGGTGGAACCGTACGGTTCCACTGGTTCGGACGGTTCCAACCGAAACCGAACGGTTCCGGTTGGAACCTTAGGGTTCATGTTGGAACCGTAGGGTTCCAACAGGAACCCTACGCCCCCAACGGCTAGTAGCCGTTGGGGGGGCAGGGAGCCGTTTGGCTCCCAGCCCAAATAAAAAAAAATAAATAAAAAAAAAATTATATTTATTATATAAAATATAAATTACTAATGTACCCCTAATAACGGTAATAAAACGGTTATATTTAGAGGCATTTTTGGTATCAAAAAATTCTGAAATTCTATAAATATGATTCATTTTTCATAATTTCATCACACCAAATTCTCAACTCTCTCATTTTCTATAAATCTCTTATTCTCAATCTTACTTCAATACAATTATCTTATAATCTTATATTCTTATTCTCAATCTCAATTCATTTAGTTTCTAATTTGTTATCATTCGCATCGCAATTATTCAATTTTCTTATTTTTCTTCCTAATTTCTCAAACGAAAAATGGTAAGCTCATCTGAGAACATTATGTCAAATATGACAACCCAAGAGAGCGGCCCTGGTGTCAGTGCACAATCACGGAGAAGAGAAGTTAAGGCTCGGTCCTCGGATATTTTCAAAATTCATTTTACTTTGGAACGCCTAGAAGATGGTTCACAATGAGCAATTTGCAACTATTGTGGGGTTATCTATAAATTTTCTGGTGGATACGGCAATATGATCAAGCACATGGAAAAACATCATCCGGTTGAATTTGGCATTGATACGACGCAGACTCAAATGGCCAGGTACGCATCATCTAGTAGAGGTACGAGTAGTGTAGATTTATTTAAATATTCTGATGCAAAAAATAGAGAAGAATTTACGAAATTAACATGTATGGCACATCTTTCTTTAAGCTTTGGTGAAAAACTCCATTTTACTAATTACGTGCATAATGCTTTAAACCCTGCTGCATGTAGAATGACTCGAAACACAACAAAACGTCATATTTTCAAATTATATAAAGATGGTAAAATTATTTTAAATGAAATATTTAAAGAGATGAAAGGTCGTATTTCTATATGTTCTGATATTTGGAGTGACCATTGGCAAACACACTCATACATGGGTGTGACTTGTCATTGGATTGATGCATCATTTACCATGCAAAAAAGACTTATTGCATTTAGAGTTTTTGATGACCCATATACTGCACATAATATTTATAGAATGATGAAGGTAATTTTTGATGAATATGGTTTAGTAGAAAAAATTTTAACAATTGGATTTGATAATGCATCTGCAAATACTGCATCCATTCATGATTTAAAATCCTTATGTGAACCAAATTTTGGGGGTCGATTTTTTCATATCCGTTGTACATGTCATGTCCTTAACATATGTGTGCAAGACGGACTAAAATTATTATCACCTTTCCTTGATCCAATTAAAACGGCACTTAACTGTATTTGGTCATATTCTCAAGTTAGGAGAGAATGGACCAAGTTTTGTAAAATAAATGGTATTAAATCGATTAAATTTTCAAGAGATGTTCCAACACGTTGGAATTCTACTTATTTTCTTTTATGTCAAGCATTTCAATACAAAGATGCATTATGTAGTTTTTTTTCTCAACATGTTCAAAATATCACACTTTATCCTAGTCAATGGGATATTTGTGAAATTTTTTTTAGATATTTTAAGAGTTTTTAATGATGCTACTTTAGTTTTTAGCGGTGTTTATTATCCTACAACACATTTATTTCTTCTTGAGAGTTTGAATATTGTTGGCACTCTCGATGAACATGTTGACAGTGACGACCCTAATGATATTGTTTTGCTCGAAGCCATTAATGCTATGAAGGTAAAATGGTTGAATTATTTTAGAGAAATTCCTTTACTTTATCTTATTGCTGCTGTTTTTTATCCTAGATTTAAATTAGAAGGTTTGAATGGTGGTTTACAAGCTTACTATGGTTATTTAGGAATATTAGATGATGTTGATATTACGAGCATAATGACGAAATTAAGAAGTGATATAATTATTTTATTTAATGATTATATTGTAAGATATAACTTAGGAACATTAGGTCAATCTAGTAGTAGCAATCCGGTAATTCAAACAAGACTTAGCGCAGGGGATCGTTGGTTATTGCAACGAAATAAAAAATCTAGGGATACGACAACAACTAATAACCCTGAATTAGATAATTATTTATCTACAAATTTTGAGTTTTCTAATGAAAGTTTATGCAGTAAAAATTTTAAAATCCTTGAATGGTGGAACCGGCATCAAAATATATATCATGTTTTATCTATTATTGCTAAAGAGATCTTGGCAGCACCTATTTCCACCGTTGCGGTTGAACAAGCCTTCAGCTTGGGAGGTAATATATTGGAAGCTATGCGATCTTCATTACATCCAAGCACTCTAGAAGCAACAGCTTGTGTGGATGATTGGACTCGAGCTGATCTGAAACAACAAGAAGATGCCCCCGATGATTTTGAAGATTTGTTCGATAATGCTTCTGCAACAAGTGCAAGCGGAACCGGAGCCGAAGGATCAACTGATAATGATGATTGATAATTGTAAAATTATAATTTACAAAGGGGATATGTCTAAAAGACTAAAACTTGTAATGGAACTACGTGAGCTTTGATTCCTCTCACCCTTTGAGGATACGTAGGCAACTTAAATTTTTAAAAATTTAAGCTCAAGCTCTTCAATGTAATAATTTTTTTTATTTATAAAATTCATTTCATTTATTTTTATTAATTTTATAAAAAAAAAAATCTTTGAACCGAACCAAACCGGAACCGGAACCGAACCGTTCCGTTCTGGTTCGGTTCGGTGTTTCGGTTCCACACTTGTGGAACCGGAAACAGGCCGGTTCGGTTTGGTTCCGAACCGGAACCGAACCGCCGGCCGGGTCTACTCGCGACTGCTTCCCAACACGTATATCTGTTAAGCCTGTTCACAACTTGAGTGATATCAGGTCGTGCGTAATTCGTGAGATACATCAGACTTCCGATGATTCTCGAGTACTCTAATTGCGATATGCTTGAGCTAGTATTCTTTAATGGATGAAGAGTTAGGTTAGCTACTCCCAAATCTTTCATATCAAATTTGCTGGATAACACTTTCTTGGTAGACTGAATCAGTTCATGATTACTACCAATTATCAGCATATCGTCTACGTAGAGACAGACAATGACATATCTTTTTTGAGTTGATTTGGTGTACACACACTTGTCACACTCATTGGTTTTGAACCCACTTGACAACATCACTTTGTCAAATTTCTCATGTAATTGTTTAGGTGCTTGTTTTAATCCATACAAGGATTTTACAAGTTTGCACATCTTCTGGTCTTGTCCAGGAATATTAAACCCTTCTGATTGTTCCATGTAAATCTCTTCATCCAATTCACCATTCAAGAATGCCGTCTTTACATCCATTTGATGTATTTCAATACCAAATATAGTTGTTATGGATATGAGCATTCTTATCGATGTGATACGAATCACTGGTGAATATGAGTCAAAGTAATCAAGGTCTTCCTTTTGCCTTGTACTTATCTATTGATCCATCCGAATTCATCTTCTGTTTGGATATCCATTTGTAGCCCAGTGGCTTACAACATGGAGGAAGATCAACCAAATCCCAAGTATGGTTTTGTATGATTGAATCAATCTCACTGTTAATAGCCTATTTCGACAAAGGTGCCTCCGACGAAGACATTGATTCCTCATAGCTTCGAGGCTCATTTTCTAACAAGTATGTCACAAAATCGGGTTCAAATGACTTAGACGACATCTAGGTTCATTTGCCTCAACATTTCCACGTTGATCTGACTCTTGGTCAACCTGATCATTGTCCTTGACAGTATCAATAGTTCTTTTGAGAGACACTCTTCTTTGTCTTTCCTTACAAGGAAATGTCAATTCAAAACGTCGCATTCCTTGACTCAATCATCCTCTACGGATTGATGTCAGGAATTTCAGACTTGTGTACCAAGAATCGATACGCACTACTGTTGCGAGCATATTCAATGAATATACAATCAACAGTTTTGGGTCATATTCTAACCTTCTTAGGTTTAGGAACCATTACTTTGGCAATACACCCCCATATTTTTATGGTATTTGTAGGAAGGTACGTAACATTTCCACAACTCATATGATGTCTTGTCCAATATTATGTGAGGAAACTTGTTTAGAACGTAGTTATGGGGTAAACCATAACTTGTCAACATGGCGTTCATCACTTCCTTCGGCGTTTATCACTTCCTTCAACGTTCGGTTTTTGCGCTCAGCAATCCCGTTTTGTTGAGGAGAATAAGGAGCAGTGGTTTCATGAATAATTCCGTGCACAGAACAATATTCACCGAATGGTGAAACATATTCACCACCTCTATCACTCCTGATTCTTTTGATTTTCTTGCCAAGTTGATTTTCAACTTCGTTCTCATAGTGTATAAAGCTCTCAATAGCTTCATCTTTGCTTCTCAGCAAATACACATAACAGAATCTTGTGCTATCATCGATAAAAGTGACAAAGTACTTTTTACCGCCTCTTGCTTGCACAATATTCATATCACACACATCAATGTGTACAAGTTCCAAGGGTTCAGAACTTCGTTTAATGATGTTCTATGTATTTTTTCTTCAACACATGCCTCACACTTATGTTGGCTATCAATGCAAATTTAGGTATAATGTCCATGTTAATTAATGTATGCAACGTATCATAATTAACATGTCCTAACCTCCCATGTCATACATTTTGTGACTCAATAATATAAGCGGAAGTTGTAGCTTTATTATTAGCACTGTGTCGATGAATTTAAAAAGTCCCTCTTTGAGGTATCCTCTCCCTACATAGACATCATTTTTGGTCAATACAAACTTGTCAGAAACAAATACAAGCTCAAAGCCATTCTTACTAAGGAGAGATCCCTGAGACCAAGTTCTTCTGAATATCAGGAACAAGCAAACATACTTCAATGTAAGCTCATTTCCAGATGTCATCTTTAAAACCATTGTGCCTTGTCCAACCACTCTAGAGGTAGACGAGTTTCCCATAATCAGATGATCATCACCATCGACCTTCTGATACGAGGAAACCATCTTACTATCAGCACAGATATGACGAGTAGCCCCAGTGTCTACCTATCATTCTCTCGGATTCCCAACCAAGTTGGCTTTAGTTATCACTGTTGAGAGTTCATCTCTGAGATCTCATTAGTTAACTGCTCATCTTCAGCGACATGGGCCTCATTTTTCTTGTTCTTGCCCTTGTCCTGAGACTTATTATTTCTTCAGTCCATTGCCATATGACTGCTTTTCCCACAGCTGTAGCACTTCCCCTTAAACTTCTTGTTAGCTTGGGAAGAATCAGCTACACCGTTCTTTCTCTTTTTGCTACCATTTACATCATTGACGATGTTGGCCTTAAACTCCATAGTCTTGTAGCTGGTCTTCTCTGACTTCTTGTTGTCCTCTTCGATTCTCAATCGAACTCCAAGGTCTTCAAGGCTCACCTGGTTCTTTTTGTGTTTCAGATAGCTCTTGAAGTCTTCCATGATGGAGGCAACTTTTCAATTATAGTGGCAATTTGAAATGTCTCACAGAGTTTCATTACTTCATCTAGTATTTCATGAATGATAAATTACAGTTCACCCAACTGAGACATTACAGTTCTTGAATCTACCATCTTGTAGTCCAAGAACCTACCCTTCTTCTCGAGAGATTCCCAGAGAATCTTCACATAAGTCATGCCTTGGTACACATTGTACAGGGTATTGTCAATACCATCCAAAAGATAGTTCTTGCATAGGAAGTCGCCAGACGACCATGTCTTTTCTCGCAGTTCCTTGGATGCCTCTGATTCACCCTCCATAGGACCCGGAGGATCTTTGAGGTACTTAGCCAACCGCAGAGTTGTCAGGTAGAACAACATTTTGCCTTGCCACTAGTTAAAGTTTGCCCCACCAAACTTCTCCGGTTTTTCTCCATGAGAGACCGGTACTATGATGTTTCCGCTAGCCAAATGTAACTGGAAACAAACAGAGGTCAATAAGTCTACAAAAGACAAATTGCACAACGATCAACAAATGATCTTGTTTCAAGTGATATATCAAGTATCCATTTGTTGTTATATTGGACAGTAGTACCAATAAACACAAGTCCTTGAATTTCCAACCAAGATTTCTTATGAAAAGTAAATAAATGAATATTCCCAGAGAACGAGGGGGGTCCGGAGTAACCACTTAAGTCTCTGACCACTTAGGCTCTTATCACCTTTTTGACAGAATATCCTTTAACCACTTTCTCAATAGAATCTATTAGAAATTCAAACTCAGTATTTCACTTTTAAATGTCACAATATAGTATACGATATGTGTAGATATATGTGTATGTGTCAAACAAGATTGGATGGAATTACATGTGTAAAATTACACTTTAAATTCTCAACCAAGTATGCAACACACAATTAGTTTTCAACTTTATCACTATGTGTATGCTTGTGACAATTGAACACACTAATAATAATTTAAATCTATCTACCAAGATTATTGTGTTTCAGTATATGATTTACTAAGTTAATATTATGAACATTTAAATTAATCTAAGTCTTTGCAGATTATAATAATTCCAGGACTAATTCGTTAGTGTCGCGTTCGAACGAGAATGTTCAGTGTTACGTTCGTGTTGCATTTGAGAAAGCGTTCGAATGAAGTGTTCCAGAGAGTTCACGTTCGTGTAGCATTTGATAATGCGTTCGAACGGAATGTTTCCAGAGAGTTCACGTTCGTATAGTGTTTGAGAACGCATTCGAACGGAATAATTCCAGAGAGTTTGCGTTCCAGTTGCATTTAGGATGCGTTCGAACGTTCTTAGGCAGAAGGCTTGCATTCGAGTTGTATTTGAAGACGCGTTCGAACGTTCTTACGAATTTTCAGATTTTTTCCTTCGCGTTCGTCGGGCGTTCGAACGCCCTACGTATTTTTCATGCACATACTGTATTTTTCCAGAAAATTTTGTTATCTAAGCATGCAAATTACTATCTAACAACACTATGTTGATAAGTTCTTAAGATTGTTGGATATTTAGTGTCATTAAACATCAATTCAACATACAACAAACAAATCCAAACCAGAAAAATGAAAGTAGATCTAGTTTAACATGCATAAACCCTAAAACTTTGATAACAAGAACACCTGGTAAAATTGACGAAATGCAGTCCGAGTCGAGATAAATCTCTGTCCTTAAGAACTTACCAGCATCGTCTCGGTGCTCTATGAATTTATGGCTAATATTCTCCCAGGATAACCCGCATTCTTCTTGTTCAAGAGGCACACCTTAACAAGATCTCGAACTAGGTAATGGTGGAATTCTTTCTCTGACTCAAAATCAAAAATGAGACTCAAATTTTATGGATGTAATTCAGATTTCTTTCTATGTGTATCAAGGAACAAGAAAGCTTCATTTTATAAGCAAGGAATGGTGCCTCAAGGGCACCATTTGGGTTGGGGTGCAACCCTCCAAAGGGTTATACCCCTCTTATGCACCCCTTGGAGCATATGACCATTTACACACAAATGGAAGACATGTCCTCATGGGGCACCATCCAAACATCATATTTGAAGATTTGAAGAATTTACAACAAAATCTAATTTTTAAAACCAGTAGTGGACATATTTATTTCAATAACAAACATACCTGAAGCCGGAGACTTGCTCGCCTTCACTTCCTTCAAGTCTGCCTTGTACTTACGGCAGTTATGCTTCCGGCGACCCCGTTTGCCACAATATAGGCAGATGTCTTGGGATATGTCATCTGTCTTCCCTTAAGACTGTGACGATTGAGCCTTGCCCTTTTTCTTCTTCTTCTTCTTCACACCCCCAGAAGCCTTTGGCCAAGCCTTGGCCTTCTTGGATGTTGAAGTAAGATGCGTCTCGCGCTTCTTGCCTTTCAGAAGCTCTGGCTCTGCCTATTTTAGCATAGCCATTAACTCTCCGAGAGTTTTCTCTTGGTTGATCATGTTATAGTTCATGATGAACCTACCCCAGCAGCCGGGTAGAGACTGTAAGATCAAATCTATGGAAGTCTCGGCCTCGAAGGTAATGCCCAGCTGACCTAGATGTTCGATGTCAGTAATCATCTACGACACGTAGTGATCGACAGATGTACCATATGACATACGAGAGCGAAAGAGCTTATTCTGCAAATCATACTTCTGAGATCTAAGATTAAATCTATGAAGATCCTTCAACTTCAACATCATCCCATAAGGATCCAATCCCTTGTTCCGACGACGAAATTGAGGAATCATTGCAGCAAGCATAACAGATTGAGCAGTAAAGTTATCATCACGATGAGTCTTCCAAAGCTCATGCTCTACTGGCTGCTCAAGTCCGGGCTTAGGCTCTAGAGGTCTCTCTATTACAGAGAGCAACTTCTCAGCTCCCAGGACTATCCTGGGGTTCATTTCCCAGTCTGTAAAATTTGCGTCGTTAAGGACATTCTCACCCATTATTATGTCCTTAATGTTTATCTTTCCAGCCATTTTGATTGCTATAGTCCAACTATCCAATCAAAAGTTTCGGGTACACTCAAATGTAATATTTACTATAGTCCAACTACAAATGGAGTAGTGTTGAATACAGTCTAACTATTCAAAGAAAACAATAAAATAATATTAGTCCAACTAATAAATATAATAACGAGAAATAATAGAGCGCGCATATTAGCGAGTATTAAACGAAATTGCAAATTTAATACTAGCCTCCCACTATTTTTCGGTGAGCCTCTAACCATCCGCTGAGTACTCGGGAAACCTAGTTTCCTAGTAGGCTAGGATCCCGTTAAATAATACACAACCTTGACTTTGGCCAACAAGCTGTATAAAATTTAATTAGGTATATCTCTAAGATCAATTGGATCCCATCCAATTCCTAGATCCGGTAGGTGGACATCCAAGTCCGAAACATATATCCAATATATTTCCTAACATGTTTCATCTGAATCAACTAAGCCTTGGCTTTCGCTCAACAAGCTTAATGATTCAAGTTAAGCGCGACCCATTGACAGTGGGAAAGCTTCGTAATCCACGTCGATGAACAAGAATTACCTTGACTTTGGCCAACAAGTCACAACTGCCCAAGACATGCGATATTAATAAAGCTTTCATGGTTCAAACACGTCCGCGATATACAATGATCTTGACTTTGCCCAACAAATCAAAGCCAATCTTGGATCTTAAAAGAGAACCACTCAATGGAATGAAACACTCAATATTAAATATGAGGGCGTTTTCGTAAATTGGAAACCAATTTATTATCTTTGATTAGGTCTCATCATACACCCTTAAATATGCATTATAAAAGCATAATAAGGCGTGATAAATTTAATAATAATATGCGGATGGATATATACAATTTGTTCCTAGAACAAATCTCTCTCTTTTCTTCTCTCCCGCTAGCACTTTACATTCTTCAAAGTACCCAATTACATAACACTATAAGAAACCTCATTTGCATTGAGGGGAATTGGTGTGAAGAGAAATACAATGAGAATGAGAGGTGATAGGCTGGACACACAGGTCCAATTTCAAATAAATACCATATTTACAATAATTTCCAAAATTGTCCACACCCATCTAATATCTATCCGATATACATTATTCAAACAAATACATTCAAGAATTCACACATATCATGTTGTCAATCAATCTAATCCAATTAATTAATTCTTCAATTAATGACCATCCAATATTCATACAACGATTTGATTTGCGCGAGTCCAACTCGTTAAAGAATAAATACTCAAAGTAAGTATTCTTGAATTATATCGAACTACAATATTAAATCCAATTTTAATTGTATTCAATACTAATTCAAGTTTAATTCCAAATTAAAAAATTACACTTATTATATTAATGCATTTATAGACTTGGATTTCAAATCCAATCCAAATGGTCTCAAAGGCTCATTTAGCATCCAATGCCATTTCTATTAGGTCCAATGAGCTTTTAATTAATTCTTTAGGGATTGACTTTTGGCCATTATGGATCAAACCCATAATGCCTTGGCCCATTTAGGAATCACCCTATGCCATAAATTAATTTTGGCCCATTAGGCCTAATTAGAATATTAAAGGCACAAAAATCATATTTTGGACTTTTATGGAAACAGTTTAGGCCTAATTGGATCCAACCCAATTGTCCACAACCAAACTTGACCCAACCAAGCCCATTAATCCAAATTAGCCCAATTAGTATTTTAGGGACTAATTTACATTAACACAATATTTCAAATATTACATTAATTCAATTTAAGTGTAATTAACACAACCAATTAATTAATCTAACATTTCCAAAATATTAAATAATCTAATTAATCATGCTTATCATTCCAATTTATGTCCAACACAAATTGAAGCAAAATCAAGTCTCCAACAACATGTTCATTCACGGCAATTACAAGAAAATAACATCCAATTTGATTTCAATCCAATTAAATCAACATTCAACATTTATTTCATGCCATTAACACATTCAAGTGTCAAATTTTAAAAAATCACCATGAGCTAAATCTAGGGTAAGTTTCGGCCATGATAGAGAATTGGGGAAATTTGATCCAATTAATTTTTCAACAATCCAACAATGCACAACTCTAAGTTATCATCATCTAACATCAACCAACAACTCAATTTAGAATTTTCATGCTCCAAGCAAAAATCCCTTATTTAAGTTTATGAACCTTAGATTTCAAATCATATTTAGCAAGGCTCTAGATACCATTGTTAGTCTCTAAGACATGCCACAAGATCTCTAAACATGATTATATGTGTGAATTAATCAAGAAAAGTGGCGGAAACACTTACATTTTTGTATGTTGTTTGGTCATTGGGTGAGTTTCTCTATCACCTCAAATGACTCCTCCAAGTGCTAGCTTAGTAGAAAATTTGAAGTAAAATTTTCACACCATTAGAGAGAAGTTTCGGCCATGTGAGGGAGGAGAAGAGAGAGTGAGTTGTTTTCCTAAAACTTGGTTGTTGAGTGTTTAAGGCATCCAATTAATAAAGCCAACTACTTCCATCAAAGTTAAGACATTTGATGTAAGTCAAGTGGTCCCACCACTTTTAAATTCAAAATTTAAGTTGGCTTCTCCAACACACAACTAGACTTGGGCCCGGGTTTGTTTAATTCCGATTAAACGAATTTATCTTCGCTACATAATTAAATCCAATTTAATTAAATAATTATGCATAGTAAAATTATTACGACAGACTCTTTCGAATTAATTCTAAATTAATTCGTTCGCCTGAATTAAAATCCAATTTTAATTTCGTATTGAAATCTGATTTCAATTAATATATCTGATATATTATTTTAGCCCCAAATAAATAAATTAAATAGAAAAATCCAATTTAACTATTAAATTTATTTTATAAATTAATTCTAAATTAATCGCGTTCTCTCTTCTATACGAATTTAATCCCAGATTAATTATTGCCGCAATTAATCACAGATTAATTTTCTCTCTCATAATTAATCCCAGATTAATTCTATTTGTGTCAAATGTCATTTGTGAATCGTTGGGAAGTGGCCCAAATGATTCCTGGATATATTGGTAGTAAATACGGTTATCGGACTATCCGAACACGTGCGTACCCCGTACCACGTTCTCACCGATTTACAAGACATGATTGGCTTCTAGCAAAGCATCGTGCCTACCCAATTCTCCAGAAATATTCGCCGAGGAATATTATCTGTATCAGGCGTAGTAATACTATGTAATGCATAATACGATCCAGTATCATATGTCACATGTCAGGCCCAGGGCTGGCTCTGTGTCTGCCCTGTACGAAGCATATATCGGATCCTGAGTAACTAGTCTCCGTAATCGGAAAGTCATGACCTAGTCATAGTATCCCGATAGCTGCAACTTTTAAGAGTACTAGTTCCGTATCATGTGTGACCATCATCTCCATATGACTGAAGTGATACTTTATCTTGACATCACATCCAATACACTACGATTCTCATTAAACCCAATACAGGCGTACACAGAACCTGTTAAAGCTCCGGACGACCAATACTAAAGTAAACTGATTGTCGCAAGTAATAGCGACGTAAGTCTCAGGTTAAAGATCACATACACCTACCCTGATTCGGATTCTCATAGACACATAGTCATACTACCAATGAGATTCCGAGTGGGTCTATCCAGAGCGAACTGTTCCCGATCCAACGGCTAACAGAACCTCTTATTACACTTGCATAAGTATCCAATACCTAAATATATGAGAACTATGCCGTTAAGCTTCCATTAAGCGCACAAGTGTAATACTAGTATATTCCGCATTATCAATGTCCAGTATCGATAATACTTCGACTAGGGATATTTAATGATTATATCGTTCGTGAATTAATACTGTCTCATATCTTATTAATCTGATTTAACCATATGGACTTTTATCATATATATCCAAGTAATCCAATTACAATAATGATAAAATAATAATTTCCTTTTGTCACATAGATAATTTGTACAAAAACACAATGTTCTTTACAAATAGTGATGCTATGGGTCATAATTGTCCAACAATTACATCTATAGATATTTGACGTTTGTATCTATATCTCTGGATTAATCTGGATACATGTGACGGATGGATTATATGTATGTAGTGATCTCGACATGTATGGTTCAAAGAGTTTATTTGTGTTCGTTATAATTTACGGGTGGGTGAATTATGGACACGAAATTTGATTTCGTGACGGATATGTCTGAACCTATAGAGTTTCACTAATGAGATATACTCGTAGAGCACTAGGGCAACTGTTATGAATAATACCAATTATTTATAACTCGTTTAGTGGTTAAATGAAAAATACATGCAATCGGAACCTAACGGTCATTTCCGAATTAATGTATATTTGTATTTAATATTTGATATTATTTAATACACGTTAATTAAATATCAATTTGTGATATTTAAATATATATAATTAATATATGTATTTGAGATATTTAATATAAATATAATACATATATTTAAGATATTTGTATTAATTAATTAATTAATTGTTAAATAATTAAATTAATTAATAAAATAAATATCTTTTGTAATGATTTCTTTTGGAAATGGCATGTTATTATTGGAACACATTTTGATAACTTTATTAAAGTTAAATTGTTACTTTAATTAAGCCAAAATGTGTCCCAATAAAATTCAAACAAAAATAAATAATTGTTATTTAATTTTTGGAAGCCTAATAATCGGCCATGATGGATTTTGTATATAAAATTATTTTGTTTCATTTTTCATGTTTACACAAGTTAAACAAAAATTACAAAAGAGAGTTGAGAGCTTTTGAAGGAAAAACTAAAAGGAGAAAGCTTAATTTTTGAAAATTTTGTAAGTATTCTTATATTTTCTTCAAGATAGAAATTGTTTCTATTAATCTTATCTTCAATTGTGTTGCTAAGATTGATCTCTCTATTCTTAAGTTTGTAATTAATTTTGTTGGAAGCTTGTTTGAGGATGTTAAGCATGTATGATTAATTTATTTGCTTATTATTGTAATTAAGCCTAATAAATTAATTAGAAAATTAAAGTTATCATTCTAGAATTAATTAGCCATTCATAATTAACCTATAATTGTTCTTGATTAATTTCATGATGGTGAGACTTGATTGGTGTGGTAATTGGATGATTAAGGTGTTGAATTTTGTCAATTTAATGTAAATTATCCAATTTGAGTAATTTGTGAAATTAGGGTTCTTAACCCATTCAAATTTTGGGGCTTTTCATATATATGATATAATTTGATGTACATTTGATGTATGTCAAATTTGGGATTGATTGGATTTGATCTTGATGTGTTTTAAGCAAATTGGGTCAAATTGTAATTAATAAAAAAATCTGGGCTGTTTTCATAATTCTGAAAAAATTCGGGCAGTTTCGGAATTTCCAGAAAATTCTGGATTTGAGTTGTAAATTATTATTTCATGTATTTGACATGTATAAATTATTTTGGGATTGATTTTGAATCAATTAAATATGTATTTGACATTTTAATGACCAAAATAATTAATTTACAAAACTTTGGGTAATTTGGTAATTATAAGAAATATGATTTCTTGGGTTAAAATTTCATATTTTAAGTATTGGTTAATTAAATAAATATGTTTATTTGATTAATACAAGAAAAAAAAATTTGAAATCGGAAAAATCGTTTTTCCGCATTCCGCTGCGCTAACCCTGTAATTCCTTATAAAACCCCCCAACAAACCGTTATTCACCCAAAAATACTCTCAGCTCATGTCCAAATCAATCTCTGAAATGCGTGACTTATAGTAGTGTTTCAGGTCTGATATTTCACCAAAAACATCACAACACTCTTGAAACACCCCTTAATGTTCCCTAATTAGACTGGACAAGAAACAAAATAAACCGAGTCCGTTAACACAATAATGAGTGGCGGTAGTGAGCAAAATTCTGCTCACTGCTGTTTGATCACCAAAAGAAGAAGAAGAAGAAGATTTTGGTTCGATTCTGAATGACCTTCCGTGCTATGTCTCACAACTAACAAAAACTAGTGTGGATTAGACTCACAAGAATTAAATCCTGAAACCCTTTAGAGATTATTTGTCACACATTAATTTTTTTTTTGTTCTTTTTCTTTTCTTTCAACTTTTGAGAGAATGATGAACTAGGGTGGCTAAGGTTTGAAAATATGAAATTAGGGTAAAATGATAATTCACTTAACCTTTTATACTTAGGGTTTTAATTTTACAAAATAAAACAAAAAACATTTCCCCTTCCCTTGATGAGTTTCGGCCAGCCCCCAAAATATTGTAATAACCAAATCTTTTTAAATTGTCAATTTAATGACAATATTAAGTTGCCAAGTAAAAGGTTGTAACAACCAAATTGATAATAAGGTATTTAAAAAAATATTTATTACCAAATATATATATATTAAATTATCAAAATAATTTAATAATTACAACATTTTAAATATATTTAATGATTATCTCATAATAATTTATTTAATGAAAAACTGTATAGTAAACATAATATAAAGTTACATGTGTGACAAATATATTATTAATCCCATTAATAATAATGAATATGTGAGTATATAATTGGACTATCCAATTATATTTAATTTGCTACAGTATCGAGTTAGCTCGAGGACTAAATGAACCTACGGTTCTGAACTCCAATAATCCTGGAATATAAATTAAAATCTTAATTAAATATTTCGAATTATTAACTTCAGGTTATTCAACTAAAAATCCCGAAGTTGTACTCTCGTTGCCGTAGATAGATAATATAAGTCGAACTACGTCAGTGTCCATCGATATAGTCATTACATACAGATTGACTCTTCATAAATATCTCATAATTAGTGTCGGGTCATTATGTTCGTTATACCCTTCTAATTATTTTTACCTTAAGTACCATTGATTCTCTAATGAACGATTTATTCATAACCATTCGCAATAAAAAGACTTGAGCGCTCTAATCGTTCAAGTATCGCATCAACCATTAAAGAAGATACTTCTCCACTTCTCGAAGAATGAGTGAACTCCATATCTATGTAAGATGTCCCCAGCTACACACCAACCATGTCCCCAAAGTACGTAGCTATTGGTCAGGATTGCTACACCAACCTCACCTTTGTAAATCAAATGACATAGTCTGCCATACATGAGTTCGTAGTACACTCGAAATTCAAATAAATCCATATATGACTATCTAGTAGATTGAAACAGATTTATTTATTTAACGAATATTATAAGAAACTCATTTCTATCTAGGTCCAGTCCTATATGATCACATCATATAAGATGCCTCAATTCTTATGTCACCACATGGACGATCCTGGATCAAGGTCGTCATACAACTATAGAATGAACCGCAGCTACAGATAAACTACAAAAAAATACTTGCTTTGTTTGCTATCTATGAACTATTTTAGATTACTAATTTCAGACTTAAATAATCTTTTATATAACACTCATACACTAAGTCTGAAGGCACATTAATAATTAATGGTAAACAAGACAATTTACAATATGTGATATAAAACAAACACTTTGATAAATAAATAATGCATCATTTTATTTCATAACATATAATTCTGTTTACATTACATGAAGCTTTAAGGCATATATCCTAACACACTTGGCATAAACATTAACCAATCCGGGTTGCACGCAATTATTTGTAAAAGAATAACATACATACAGATAAGCATTTAAAAGGTGAAACCTTTATTGGAATTGAACTTTGAATTTAGATAATCCCACACTTTGAAAAGAGAAGAGATTTCAAAAAAAAAAAATTGAGAACTTATGAAAAGTCATTTCATAATATAGTTGGAAAACAAAATTGATGATTTGGGAACCTCAAATGAGAACATGTGCAAAAGTGAGACGAGGCCTAATGATATCTCCGTAGAAGGGCAACTCTTGCACTTTCTCAAGCCAAAAAAGAGGCTAGCAACCAAAGATCATTTGCATACATTCATACACGTTTATAATAAGATAACATGTCATTTTTAGGAAATTGAGCAACCAATTAGGAAAAGCTCTCGATGAGTAAGATACGCAACAAGAACCTCGTACATAACATCAAGACATCAAAGGACTTGCTGGTCCAACAATTATCAAAGACTGGAATAAAGCCTGCAGTCATTCAGAGTCGGGAATAAAGCTCACAATCATTTAGAGCATCAAGAATAAAGCCATAGTCATCGATGTCAGGAATAAAACCTACAACCATTTAGAGCATTGGGAACAAAGCCCACTATTATCAAAGTCTGAAATAAAGGCCGCAACCATTCAGAGGCATCGGGAACATAGCCCACAATCATCAAAGTTAAAAATAAAGTTTTTAGCCATTCAAAACATCGAGAACAAAGCCAATAGTCATCAAATTCAGGAATAAAATCCGCGATCATTCAGAACATCGGGAAAAAAGCCTACGACCATACAATTCGGGAATAAAGCCCACAATCATTCATAATTAAACCATCAAAACCCGAGAATAAAACTCAGGAAATCTCACCACCAATCAAAGCATAAGAGGGCCAGATGGACCATCAAACAACAAACAAACTTCCACAAGGTCAGGTAAGTCCGGCGGCACTCGGTAAATTAGGTAAGTAAAAATACATGCATGACTTTAATAGACTTGTCATTGTCTTACTCTGTATAAGCCTACCAAAGTGGGGGCGACTGTAAATATTATATTTTTATGCATAGTTCGATGACGAGTCTCGTATGGAGACACCCTTTAAAAGCTTGGAAAGTTACAAAGATGAATACCAGAAGGGAAGATAATCTCCAGATGATATAGGTAAATATTGGTTGGACGCCACTTATGTTATGCCAAGCTTCTATTAGACCACAAAGACCAGCCGGACATACATCTGAAATTCTATATTTGATCGGACATAGAATACTTATCAGTGAATATGTTGATTGTCAAACCCTACAATCATGGGATCCGATTGATACCCAACCTGACATGTAATTCAAAATACATGTCTGGTCGGATATACAATTCAAAATACATGTCCAGCCGGACATCTATCGGCTGTCATCAAGTGTGCAGATCTTCAGTTACTGAAATCATTGACCTAATTATGTCCGACCGGACATAAATCTCAAGGTATATATTCGACCGGATATGAATTTAGTTGTAACTGACGATGTAGATTGACAATCAATGTAGATAGAGAATGGATCTTGTCTCCACTTCCCATCTTTGGACTCAGCTTGAGCACTATAAATTAGTGTCCAAGCCACTTTCATTCACAACTTTTGATCCTTTTACCAATCTAAAAATCTCTGCCAATAAACCAAATTCTGAAACACTGAAATTTTAGAGAGGGAATGAGAAACAATAACCAATCCTTGGAGTTCCATATCTTTTGGTATGAATCCAACAACAACTCAGACTTTAGAAAAGGGTATTCAGAGCCACTAAACAATACACAAAGATACGACATGAGGGCACTCTTTTTTACTTCTACGTATTTTAAGGTTATGTTATTGACATAGTATCTCCAGCCAGATGTACTTTATATCCGACCAGACATACACACACATCCGACCTATGATAGATATATCAGGCCACACTTGTTGCCTTCTTTAGTTTATCGCATGCTTAACTATTTTTATGTTACGCTCGCCATTATTACTTTAAATGTGTTAGTTGCTGCATTTGGTTGTATTATGCATGTTTTGTTTATTGTCTGATCTGTGAATGATGTTCGACCAAATTTGTCACATATCCGACTAGACAAGTCTCATATCCGGCTGTATGATTCCCGTGGTATATATGATGGAAATCCGGACATAAGTTCCATAGCCGATTCCTAATGGACAGGTTATATGGTTGGCACTCTGGATACAAATCCACGTATCATGGGGAAATAATTATTTCATTTTCTTTATCACTGTTAGTATGTTTTTTTATAATCATTTTATTATTATATCTTTACGGTTCTTATCATGATTCCGTATTTTTGTTTCTGATTTTAAGCATGTCCTATTAACGCTATTTTATTATTGTACGAGCCAAATTTGGTCCATGGGCAATTTCATCATTTTTCTTCAGGCCCAATACTGAATGTACCCCAGACTCTCCAACATTAGACCCAGGCCCAAGCCTCTACCTCAAAAGGAAGTCCTGAGGTTTGAAGTATGTAGAGGCCCAGAGATTCACAAGTCCAGGCCCAATGAAATACCACGTGCCCAAACCATAATCGGGACTCACCCCACGCCAGTCCACATAACGCCCAGACTCATAAACACCCTTCATAACCCATCCGTTCCAGCCTACAACGGGCAAAACACAGTAATTGCACCTCATGAAGTCGACCGTTATCATGATCCAATGGACGAGCAATCAAAAGGCAATAAAGACACACGTTATTGGAGCACATATGGAGAGAAAACAGGGCTCCATAAGGAGGGGACATTGAAGCTCTCAGACTGATAGCTTAATACTACTCTCTCTATAGCTCTCAAGACCTCTCATCTACCGCCCTCACTGCAACCCTCGGGGATCAAGGTAACATCTGACCCTTGTCTCTCATTCTACAACTTCCTTAATATCCATCACTGACTTGGGCGTCGGAGTGCCTACGGCATCCACCACACCTGTGGGTAGACCCTCCTCGCTCATCCTACCATCTTTGTTTTGCAGGGTCGCCAGTGCCCCCCAAACAAATTCTCGATTGTGGACCTCGGGTGAAAACCAGCGTCCACAGTTTGGCGCCCACCGTGGGGCCCTTGTGATTCATAGCATGCAAAGATCTCTCCATTTATGATCCTTCCAAACATCCCTACTCATATGACGTCATGCAATGAGCAAACACCAGATCTCATGATCATTTAATTAGTCATCCTCCAAGAATAATTACAAACATTGGAGCACATATCTTCAACCTCCCGAAGGCCCGAGGCTACGAGTCATCTCAAAAATCCTATCATCTGATCCAATCTATTGGGAACATTCAAGAATATGACAAATGGAAATCCACCATCAAACGACCATCCACTTAATCACCAGAAAAGCCACAATGATTCTCCAGCAGACCGATCACAACAAGTTACCTCCTTCATGCGAAAGGAAATACAAGAGTTCAAAACAGTGATTCTCTCTAGCCTACCCGGTGCCAGACTACCAGTGAACCAACACTTGGATCATTCTACACACTTCCACCAGTCAACAAGAGAATATCCTCATAATCCACAGCATAAACAATCAACCAAGAAGCATTATTTATGATTAAAATCTATTCGAGTCTACTTGGGACCATTATCATTTACTCTAGATGACATGGATAAAATATCATTTCCTTCAGGCTACGTAAGAGGATTGCATCTTCTTCAGACTACATGAAAGGCTTGGCGTCTCTTCCAACCTACATGAAAAAAATGTCATCTTCTTCATACGACGTTAAGAGGATTCCCATCTCCGCTTGGAGATATGAAAGGTATGTCATCTTTTCCAATCAACATGCAGTGATTGTCATATATTCTCCATATGATAGACATGTATTAACATCAACTCTAGACTACATAGGAAATCTATTATCATGTCTAGCGGAATAAAGTTTCTAGAACCTTAATTAGGTCCAGTCGACCTCTACCAAGTCTTGTAGAGTAGAGACTCTTATGGATCTTCAACAGGTTCAATAGACCATAGTTTCATGGACTTTTATCAAGTCTAGTAGGATATAGACTACCTTGGACCTTTACTAGGTCCAGTCGACTATAGAATCCCATGTACTTTCATTAGATCAGCCAGAATGTGGACTCCTATGTACCTTTTCCATGTCGTGTAAAGTAAAAAAATATTATCAGACCTTCATCATGGGTCTGGTCGGCTAGGGATATTTTCAAATTGGGAATCAATGGAAATTCATCTGGGCTAATCTACTGTGGCCTCACGAACACATTTCAGGCCCAGACTTCTGTGGCCTCATTGACCTTCACCAAGTCTAAAGAATGGTTCTAATTAGAATAGAGTAGGAATTTAACTTTCATTTCTCCTTTCGACTAATAACCCCAGACAACGAACATGTATTACCTTGTCATGCGGCACACTGTTTGAGCCGATTGGTATCCTTCAAATGAAAGATAATAGGAAGATAGCATGTGACCAAATTTTACATGAGCATGAGACGTGTCCAGTCCACGCTCGTTGATCATTAAGGAAGCCTGAGCCTCAAGAATTTTAGCAATTACAAAGCAAGCCCAAAAGCCTAACTTACAAAGCCCATCCTGGCCACTTGCAACCCTTAACTCAGCCTACACTTGCCAAATAGAATAAAAAAAAAACCTCCAAACAGACTTATGTTTTCCCCTTTCCGATTGAGTGATCCCAGACGACGTGGAACATGTCATATTGCATGCCCATGATTTGATATATCCAGTCAATCAAAAATCAGGCTAGGTGCATCCAAATTTTACTTCTAGTCTACATTAGCAAAAAGCATCCAGTCACACGTAGCCCATAAGCAATGTGTGGGCTGCAGGAAAACCAGCCCAACATGAAGGAGTCTACAACATCCTCAACATCGTAAGCATCCTCTCAAACTTCAAAAGCCCAACGGCGTACATCATCTTTATCGTCCTGATAATGAGTCGTCATGGATCCAGACATATAGGACATAGGTTAATAATTCCACATCTGAATCGACAAGCACACTGCAATAAACGAATGACCCAATCCCCAAAGCACCATGCGCAATCTGCAAGATCCACGCGTATTGTAGCCGAATCGCACGAGGAAGCTACCAACAAGACAGCCCAAGACAGTCCGATACCTACGTGAAAGCTGACTAAAACACAAAGCACCAGCTCATGCACTTTCACAGCCGAGCCCTTGGGTCCAAGACGTAAGCCCACATCACATGAACCGTGAAACAGGCCGAAACCTGGGCCTCGTGTCTAAGCCATTAACTTGCTATGCACTCGCAAAGTTGAATCCAAATAGAATGATGCTCATAACTTACTAAAAAGGGAAGTCCCACATCGTCTATGCCCAAGCTTTGAGATCTCCACACAAAGAAAACAAATATAAAAAAAATAATAATGGCATACTCGCCAATCTGTAAAGCACGACCATGTGCTAGAATAATGTTCCCAACTCCCAAGCTTGCCTCCAATATGAAACCACGTGAATGGTGGCCCCAACTCGCCCACTGCCCAAAAAAGAAAAAAAATAAAAAAATAAAAAAATTGAAAAGAGATAACTCCATCCACAATCAGCTTCCTGATACTACAGGACGCAAGAAAGCCACCCTACGTGAAGACAGTCACACTAGCTTGGTAGACTGAACCCATTAGCCCAAAAGTTGGTCGCACTAACTTGACCCATGCGCAATTGCCACGATGAAGACAACCACCACATACGACTAAGAAAGACATACCACAAGGCTTCCTGAATTCAACAACCCACACCATGACAGGCCCACGATCAGCATCACTTGCAAGCATGTCATGAGCGGAGCGCCCAAGCTTCCACAGCCCAAAGCAAAAGAACAACCAAAGAGAGCATAAATTCCACATCGCCCAACTAATGACCAAGCTTTGGGTGGGCGAATGAGAAACCAAAGATAAACTAGGGCGATACATCACCAAACTCAAAACCCCGAGTTCATGTTGCTAAAGCCAGCTGGATGGGTAAGTGGGAACAGCTGCTACAGAGAGCATTAACACTTTATCAGGGTCCAGTCTCCAGGCCCGGTCATGATTAATCTGACAAGTCAAAATCATGTTTTACTGATGATGCCTCCACCAGTTGATTACACCTCTTCGAAATTATGGTCTTTTGGGCCTTTATGTTTGCTTTTTCGGATGGGTCTCTTTCTCATGCCCATGCATGGCCATCGACTGCTCGAAAGACACGATCCTAAACCACAGAAGGAGTGAGCTAACCGCCCAAATGTCGTATCGAGAAACCCACGCTACACCCCCTTCATGAAGAAAGAGACGAACCATGTATGGTCCAGCCAACATGCAGCCCTCCAGCCAGACTTTCAAGGCCTCTAGTAAACTTGCATGGTTTCAGCCGACGTGCATGCAGCTAACATGCAGCCCTCCAGCCAGACTTGCAAGGCCTCTAGTAAACTTGCATGGTTTCAGCCGATGTGCATGCAGCTAACGTGGATGTCCTTCAGCCAACTTGCATGGTTCCAGCTGACGCGCATACGACTAACATGAGTGTCTTCCAACCAACACGCATCCCTCCAGTCGACATACGTGCAACCAATAACGTGAATGTCCTCCAGCCAATATACGAGAATCTAGTAATGTGAATGTCCTTCAACCGACGTGCGTGAATCCAGTAAACGCATTTAAGTATATGGCATACTTCTTTGAATGCAAGTGTATGGCACTTTACGTGCCTTTTTGGGCCTCTTTCGTGGCCCAATTATTGCCAACAATATAAGGACTTTGACCATGTAATGGACTTACGCTGCTTTGATGAGTGTAGTAATAACAGCAAGGTGTTACGTTATTAGGTCTCATAGACTCCTTTTGACTTTCATCAAGTCCAGACGACCGGGGACATCCCCCATAGACTCATGTCGTATGATTTACATCTTCCTGGCCTCATCAAGTCCAGACGACCGGGGACATCCCCCATAGACGCATGTCGTATGATTTGTATCTTCCTGGCCTCGTCAAGTCCAGACGACCGGGGACATCCCCCAAAGACTCATGTCAAGTCAAGTTGGAGACATGGATTACACATGTCGTATGATTTATATCTTCCTGGCCTCATCAAGTCCAGACGACCGGGGACATCCCCCATGGACTCATGTCGAGTCAAGTTGTAGACATGGATTACTCATGTCGTATGATTTGTATCTTCCTGGCCTCATCAAGTCCAGACGACCGGGGACATCCCCCATGGACTCATGTCGAGTCAAGTTGTAGACATGGATTAAATATGTCATATGTCTTATATCCTGACCTTCATCTGGTTCAGTCGACTGGGTACTTCCCCAATGGCTCTGGTAGAGTCAAGATCATTATCCCGACCATCATATGGTTCGGTCGACTGGGTACTTCCCCAAATGGCTCATGTAGAGTCAAGTTCATAACTTGACATTCATTTGGCAGCATCAACGCTCGAGTACACCTACATACTATGGCCTCGTCCCAGGCGACACATGTGTCAAGTACTCTCCAAGCCAATGACTAATTGACTTAGAGAGTATGAGACAAACTGTACGGGCCAAATTTGGTCCATGGGCAATTTCGTCATTTTGCTTCAGGCCCAATACTGAACGCACCCCAGACTCTCCAACATTAGACCCAGGCCCAAGCCTCTACCTCAAAAGGAAATCCCAAGGTTTGAAGTATGTAGAGGTTTGAAGTATGTGAAATACCACGTGCCCAAACCATAATCGGGACTCACCCCACGCCAGTCCACATAACGCCCAGACTCATAAACACCATTCATAACCCATCCGTTCCAGCCTACAATGGGCAAAACGCAGTAATTGCACCTCATGAAGTCGACCGTTATCATGATCCAACGGACGAGCAATCAAAAGGCAATAAATGCACACGTTACTGGAGAACATATGGAGAGAAAACAGAGCTCCATAAGGAGGGGACATTGAAGCTCTCAGACTGATAGCCTAATACTACTCTCTTCATAGCTCTCAGGACCTCTCACCTACCGCCCTCACGGCAACCCTCGGGGATCAATGTAACATCTGACCCTTGTCTCTCCTTCTACAACTTCCTTAATATCCATCACTGACTTGGGCGTCGGAGTGCCTACGGCATCCACCACACCTGTGGGTAGACCCTCCTCGCTCATCCTACCATATTTGTTTTGCAGGGTCGCCAGTGCCCCCCAAACAAATTCTCGATTGTGGACCTCGGGCGAAAACCAGCGTCCACAATTATCACAATTATTTCGCATGAACATGTTATCACTATTATGCTATTATTTTTTTCCCTGCGTACTTTTGCAATTCTAGTTCCCCACAGTACCTCCGGCCAGACTTACATCAAGTCCGGTCGGACATTGATAAAAATATTCGGACATCAAGTACCTAAAAAAATTTATCCGACCTTGCTTCTTCGGAGAAGCCAGGCCGGAAGGATATGCTTTCCGATCATTTTGATTCATATTTTATTATTATTTTAATAATTGCTAAACATTTGTAACTTATGGATATTTACTTCTTTATTGTTTATATTATTTATGATTGCGCTACTTCGTGCTTTATAAACTGTGTTGCATGTGACTGCATTATAAATGTGGGGATACCTTATTTGAGCTTAAATATTATAAGAAATATCTTGTGCAAATAAAAGATCTCAATAGACATTTTTACTCTTTAAAATTTATCAAAATCCAGCATTTAATAAAAACCCTTAAAATCAATGGACTTTTAAATATCTTCATATTTTAATAGACTTTTTAAAATCCTAAAAGAATATAACAATATTTTAAAGAACTTTTTAAAAAACTAATTGAATACCATAAATTTTTATAATACAAAATAATCTTATAAAATATAAATTGAATACATCCCATAAATTGTGTGCCTTTGCTTCTTGTTAGCAAAAACTGTCATATAAGTGGAGTTCGAATCCCATATATTTTATACTAACTAAAAAAATTATACTAAGCTAATAGATATCGACAAGTATTAGACTCTATTTGGTATTGTTATTAAAAAAATATGGTGAACAAACACTAAGATATAATTTTATTTTATATTAAAAAATAATTGTGAGTTTTTTTAATTTTTTGATGGTGAAGAAAGTTAAAATTTTAATTTTTACAAAATTCAATTTTTAAAGAAAATCACTATTAGTAATCAAAATTCTTTATTGTAACCGAACACTTATATATTTTATTTTGACCAAGACACGGTTTTATCATATCATCATGGATCAAACCACGATATCAAATGGGGAATGTTTCTAGAGAACCTGCTTTTACTTGGGATATTATGGCCAAAAACAAATTCAATAAAGTAGTTTTTAAGAGAATAAATTAGCTTGAAATGAAAATAAAATACACCACACATGTAAACATAACTGATTCAATTGAAATATAAGGGACAAATCAACCGGACATCTCATTAAATTTAATTATTGGTGGCTTATTAATCATCAATTTTTTTTTTGATTTAAATTTGTATATGTAAACAAATTATGTAAAAGAAAGTTTTGGAGTCAAATCTAAAGCTAAATTTTTGTTTGGTTTGAGTTATTTTATTTTTAAGCAAATCAAAATTTGTTTTTTATTTTTTTAATTATTCATCAGTTCTTTATTTTTTTATTATTATTATTATTATTATTATTATTATTATTATTTGTTTGTGTTATCCATTAGATCCTATTGTTATAATAGTAAAAGATAGTTGTTAATTATTAAAAAATTATGAAAAAATTAAAAATTTGGTAATTATGAAAAAAATAAGAGCACTGAGGACATTTTCCTTTTTTTATTTTGTATTATTAATAATATGATCCTAAATTTGTTGGACCTATGTAGCCCATTTGAAATTCAACATCTACTTCAAAAAAAAGACATATTTTCAATACTGTCGCTAATGATTTTAGGCTAAACAGAAAATTTTATAACTAAATTAAAAAAATAAAAATAAAAATTTAAGAGTGAATCAAATAGGATGGCCGTGCGGGTTGAGAGTTGAAAATTTTCACCCCACAACCTACATATATTAATTATTATTATTGTTTTAATTTTATAGCTTAATATTAATTATTATTATATTTTAAATATTTTTTCAATCTTAAATGATTGAATTTCATATTTTTAATCAATTTTTTTTTGTCTTTTTTATACTTGTGTTTAATTATTTAAAATAAATATATATATTCGGCCCACACAAATCAACCCGCACAACTAGACTATTTATAGATTGGATGAGTTGAATCCCAATTTGATCCATGCCAATCCTAACAAAAACATATAAATATAATACAATAAATCAGAAGGACCAAGAATTGATTAAACCGCCTTTGAACAAAGAGAGCTAACTGGTAATTGAAATTGAAACAACACTTTTTGGGAGCCTCTGTGTGTGTGAGCTCTCTCTCTATATATCTATATACAATGGTGTTGGAGGAAAGAGAGTGCATCCAACGGCTCTCTTTATGTGGCTTAATTAACGGCCCAGATCATTTCATTGGTAATTGGAGGAAAGAGAGTGAATGATTGATGGAAATGATCAAAATTTTCAAATTTTCAAATAAAAAAATAGAAAGTTAAAATAAATCATTTAATTTTTAACAACGTGCCGTAGGCACGGGCATCATTTAATAAAAAATAAAATCATTTAATTCTGTAACACCGTGCCGTGCCGTGCCGTAGGCACGGGCATCATTTAATTAAAAAAATAATTTAATTCTGTAACACCGTGCCGTAGGTACGGGCCAAATACTGTACACCGTGCCGTAGGCACGGAAAAAACTAGTATGTATATAATAATATATATATATATTAAACTCCGTCGCCCTTTTTTCACAACAAAACTAACCTAAAAAAATAGAAAAAAAATAAAAGGCAATTTATTAAAGTCGTTAATAAAATTAGAAAACAAAAAACAAAAAAAACCCCACCGCCCTTCTCTCTCTTCGCTTTGGGGTTTCGCCTCTCTCTTTAAATCTCCCTCACTATCTCTTAAATCTTTCTCATATGCCTCTCAGGTATCTGATCTAACTGATTTTTTAATTTTGTATTTAATTTATTTTTCAGGTTTTATTGCAGTGATTTTAAGGGTTTTGTTTTGGGGGTTCTGGTGACAGTAGTTTTTAAAAGCAGCGAATTTGAGTAGGAGATGAGATGGCGACCACGAGATCAACTTTGCCGGCGAGGCTGAGACAGCTTATTTCTGGCGAAAGTCCCATCGGTCCTTCTGTTAAACTAGACTCCGAGCCCGTTAGTTTTTCTTTTCAATAAAATTCAGTACCGTTATATTTATTTTATATTATTTTTGGTTAGCCTTTTTTTTTTTTTTTTTTTTTTTTTTTTTTGTGATGGGGTTTTATTGAAAAAACTTGAATAACCGTGCGGTCGTCATTGATTAGGGTTTTGTTAGCCCCTTTTACTTTCTATGGTCATATTTAATTGAGAAAAAAAAAGGAGGTTCTAATGGCCCCCACTTAGATTGAGCCTCGATTTTTTGTGCTGGCTGCTGGCTTAGTTTCTGCTTGTTTGTTAAAAAATATGAGTATTTTTTCCTTTTCTTCTTTTTGGTTGTTTTAAGTTAATAGGATTGCAAGGCGGGCTTGGGTTTGATTCTTGAGTATTTCGTTGAGCCTGTTAATCTGATAAAAAGGTTTATCTTGTTTGTTACTAAAAGTTTAGGGGTAGTAATAAGCCGAAATTTATGGTATTGATTATGACCCACATGGTAATGTTAAGTGTTTGACATCAATGCTAGTTGGAGTTAGACTAGCTGCACATGCTATTTTATATTTCTGATTAACACTTTTACCAATCATTAGTTCTTGTGTGTTTTGGAGTTCAGATATTTTTCAAATTTACATTTATCCTATCAATACTGAAGGAAAGTCTTTCAATTTAATTATAGTCATTCCCTAGTGGCATGTCATGTGATATGTGAATGATATCATCGTGGCCTATATTTGAAGAGGCAAACCCATTCGCTGCAAAAGATGAGTTTAACGAACTGCTTTAGTTCTTTTGGCCGAATCAAGGCTGAAAATGCATGAACATTACCTTGTTTGATATTTTCTAGAATTGGTTCTTGGAATCCTCCCATTGATGTTAACAGATTATTGCATTATTGTAACTTTTAATGACTGTTCCTAATGAAGTCTGGACATCTGTGTGCTGGTGGTCAGATGAATTCACCATGGTAAATACCAGTATGTAAGTGTTTAATATAGGTTCTGATTAGCAATCTTTTATTGTTGCGAGATCATCACTCATGATCTATTTAGGTCAACTTCCGCCTGTTCGTGGGTTTGGACTCATGCTCGTGATATCTTTGTCAGTATCAAGAAATGATCTATCAGTTTTTCTGTGTACAAGCATAGGTAGTCCCAATTGTGATTAGCAATCTGTTAAATCTATGGCATAGTATACTTTCGGAATTGGTTTCTGAATGTTTTTTAAAGATTTGCTAATAGATACTCGACATGATTCTTCCTATAGAGATTTGACGTTTATATCTATATCTCTGGATAATCCGATACCTGTGACGGAGTTATACGATGCAGTGAACCTCAACCTGTATGATTCAGCGAGTTTATCCGTGGTCATCATAATTTACGGGTGGGTGAATTATGGACACGAATTGGATTTCGGAAACGGATATTCCTGATCTAGAAGTCTCACAAAGAAATATACTCGTAGAGGCACTAGGGCAACTGTTATAATAATACTGATTATTTAAACTCGTTTAATGGTTAAACGAAAAAATACATGCGATCTCGGGACCTAATGGTCATTTTCCTAATTAATGTGTATTTGTATTAATATTTGATATTATTAATACACATTAATTAATTGTCAAATTATGATATTTGACATATATCATTAATATATGTATTTGAGATATTTAATGTAAATATAATACATATATTTAAGATATTTGTATTTAATTATTTAATTATTTAAATGTTAAATAATTAAAGTATTGTTTTATAAATATCTTTTTACCATGATTATTGTTAGGAAAGGCATCATTTGATTGGTAACACTTGTTTAATATACTTTATTGTAATGTTATCCATTTAGAACAAGTAACTAATAAATGAAATTAATGAAATTAAAATTAAAATCTTGTATGTTTTTGCCATTCACGCCACTTTGAAAAAAAAATAATTTAAGATTTTTAATTCATTTTCTTTCAACAACACAAGTTTACCAAATATTACAACGGAGTTTGAGAGAAAAAGCTTGAAGAATCAAAGAAAAAGCTTATGGAAATTTTGATTTTTTGTAAGTATTTTCCAACTTCTTCAACTAGAAAATGTTTACAGTTTTCTAAGCTTCAACCTGTGTTGCTTAGATTTTTCTCTACTCTTTAAGTAAGTAATTAAATTGGTTTGAGAGGTTGTAAATATGTTTGCATGTATAATTAATTATTTGCTTATTGATGTAATTAAGCTTAATAAATTAATTAGAAAATTAAAAGTTGGCCATTCTAGAGTTAATTAGCCATTCATAATTAGCCTAGAATTGTTCTTGATTAATTTCATTATGGTGAGATTTAATTGGTGTGGGCAATTTGAAGATTAAAGTATTGAATTTTATCAATTTAATGTACATTGCCCAATTTGAGTATTTTATGAAATTAGGGTTCTTAACCCACTCAATTTTGGGGCTTTTCAGATATAACCATGTTATAATTTGATGTCTATTTGATGCATGTCAAATTTGGGATTATTTGGATTTGATCTTGATGTTGTTTTGAAAAATTGGGCCAAATTACAATTAATTAAGTCCTGGGCTATTTTTCGTATTCTGGAAAATTACTTGGGCAGTTTGCGTAAATCTGGAAAAGTTCTGGTTTTTGGTGCAAAATTGTAAAAATTATTTTGGATTGATTTGGAATCAATTAAATATGTAATTGACATTTTAAAAACTAAAATGATTAACTTTGTAAAACTTTGGGGTCTTATTGCAATAATGATAAATCTGATTTTTCTCATAAAATTCAGTTTTTATTTATTGAGTAATTATAATAAATTAGTTTATTTTAATTGCCCAAGAAAAATTTAATCGAAAATTATTTCGGAGTGAAGATACACGAAAACGGTGAAACAACGGAGTTTACTGGGTAACGACAAAGCCCAAACAGCGAACTGGTCACTGTTCGGCAGCCCACGAACTGTCCAAATGCTTTGGGGCTGACCTGGGCAGTCCCCATGAGCATTGGTCGTCGGTTTCGGCCGGAACGTGTTTTTATATGCTATTTTGCGGAAAAATATTTTCGCAAAAGTTTTCGCGATGTTTTCTATATTATTTATGTCATTATATGATATCGATATATGTTTTTAGGTGAAATATGAATGAATTATTAATATTGGATATTAAATAATTTATTCGTAAGTTTAAAAATTTTAAACTACGATTTCGCCCGAACGCGCTCCTACCTAACCGCTGCGCCACCTCTGATTTTGACCCCAACATTTATAACATCTCATTTCATGGAATGGCCCTGTAGAGGGAATAGGCTGTCTTATCCCCTTGAGCCTCTGATTGTGAACCACACTACCAAACTCATCTCAACACAAACTCACACAAGGGACATTTGGCCCAATACCGCCACACAACATTGTACTTTAATACTTGTACTATATACTCAACATTGTTTCAATTTTACAACTCTATTCATAAATACTTTTAACTCATTATAAGACTTATACATTACTAATGACTGCCAACAGCTTTACTTAACACTGACAGTACTGAAACTCTATACATGACCTGGTGGACTCAAACCCCCTAGTGACTGCCATCAGTATCCATCCTCTCGAGCTTGTCCTCCGGGTAGACCTGTAAAATAAAACACACTGGGAGTGGGGGATTAGATCGTTTGAACGACCTAGTGAGTGTACAGTTTTAAAACGGAAACTGAAATACTTATAAAACATTCATTTTCTATAATCGAAATAATTTTCTGGAAAACTGATCTTTTCTGAAAGCTCTTTCAAATATCTTTTCTGAAACGTTTTCTGGAAATCTTTTAATGTCTGTAAAACTCTAAAATCCTCATAAAACAGTTTCTCTTGAAAATTCTTAATAAAACTATCTTTCATGAAATTCACATCTATGAAAATCTTATTTCTGAAAATCTATTTCTAAAAGTCGATCACTGAAAAACCTGTCTCTGAAAAACCTGATGCATGAGGGCGTTATGTTTTCGCGGTCCACCCATACACCTAACTAGTGGTCTTGAGGCGTTACGTATCGCCGTCCCCTAGTCCTTGAATCTAGGATCTAGGGGCGTTACGTAGCGCTGTCCCCCCCGTCCTGCTCTAACATGTGCACATGCCATCCCTTCAATTCCACAAGTTACACAGCCTGAGGTGGGTTTTTTCCCTCATGCCTCCAAAATCATAAACCATGTTTTTAAAATCATACTTCTTAAACATTATCTTTTCATGAAAAACTGTAATAAAATCGGCTAACGCCCTATGTGCGTAAAATAATTCTTTACTTAAAACAATATAAATGAAAAGTCAACTTAGAATATAGTGTCTACTCACCGATTATCCTCTATACCACTAATCTTTGATGCAATTGGGGAGATTTCCCGCGGAGAAGCTAACTCAATCCTATATTTTAGAGTATGGTTAGTATATTAAACGAAGAAGCTAATCATTTTTCATAGATTTAGGGCTTAGATGTATGTTGATATGAAACCTTTGTAGTGGCCTCTAACATTCTAGGATGAAATCGAAATGGTTAAAATTGATCATGGAAAATGGCCACGTGTCGCGACGCCAGACGTTGCGTGTCGCGACGTCCACACGGGCAGGGTTGAGACATAAAGATTCTCCTGTTTCGCTTCGCGACGCCAAACTTTGCCCGTCACGTCACTCACATGAGCAGAACTGAAACAGAGGCCATTTCTTGTTACGCTTCACGACGCTAGCTTGTTGGCGTCGCGACACCCGCATGTGTTTTCAGGCCTAAATATCATCTATTCAAGTCTAATTTTTCCCAAATGTATTTCCAACACCTTCACACCCATAAAATTCACACAAGCACTTCTTTAAACTTCAATCTTCTTACATGCTATGTCAACATTCTATCATCAAGACAACTCTTTAACATTGTAGATCTTACTTAGTTTTAATATGTAGATTTTATAAATTTGGTCATTTCTTTATAAAGTCAATTTTCTTAGGTCAATACCCACTTTAATGCAATCACTAAGATGCTCATAACACTTGCATAACATCACCCTATCAAACTTCACAATTTAAGTGTTGGGTTAAGATGGCCTTACCTCATCTAATTTGATTTCCTTCATCCATCAAGTCTCATATGGTTGCTATTCTTTCCTCTAAGCTTGTTGTGTGTGGATTTTTATTTGTTTCCTCATTAGTTTTTGGTGAGAAACATTGCTTCTTTTTTTTTTCTTCTTTTTTTTTTTTTCTCTTTTTTCTTCTTTCTTTTTCTCACTTTCTCTCTTTCTCTCTTTCTCTCAAATATTAGGGATGAGTGAATAGTACCCCTTATTTATAACACAGAGCTGAAATAGCTAATTGGTAATATTTTAATTTGAAGACAAATCAAAATTTTGGAGAGAAATATAGAATTTTCTAGATAGGCCTGAAGAAATGGCCTCTGTGCCACATCACTTGATCTAGGCCATTCTCAAAATTTACTGTAGCATACATGGTAATCACGATTTTTGACTTGTGTTTGATTCGAATTTAGAAAAATATCCAATGTGGAAATTGTAGGTCCTCGGTCGTACTTTCCGACGATATAAAAATTCATAAAAATCGGAGATCGTATGAATAAGTATGGCCCAAAAACTAAGGCTATCCAGAATAAAATTTAAAGTAAATTATGTATCGAAACTGCAAATGACAACAATCAATATCCGAAAAGTAATTCCACAAGTACATACTCGCTTGAGCATGCTTTTGGTGTTCTAAAAGCTTGTTTCTCAATTTTAAAAACTGATGCCCAATGTTTCAAATAAAAATAGTTTATCGCATGTATTATGATACATAATTTTTTCTCTTGAAAATTATCAATTATTATAAATTTAAATGTTGAATACATGAAAAATTACAATTCAAATCAAACTAAACTTTTGGCATTAAGTAACATATTAAAAAATTTATTGTATTATTTTAGATTTAAAAAGTTATGAATTTATTATAACAATTAAAAATTAATAAAGATAAAAAATTAATTACATTGCTTGAGAGAGTTACAAATTAAGAAGTATTTTTTTATCTGAAATTGTTTCATAAGTTATATGAAAGAAGACAAATAAAAATGTGTTGCTTACTTGCTTTAAACTATTCTGTTGAATATAATGTAGAAATTGAAATACATATACTAGTAAGTAATTATCGGGAAATGAATAATAAATATAAAATTCGATAAATTAGAATTATTTTTGCTCTCAGAAAGTTGTTTATAAATCAATTAATATGAAAAAAAAATTAAATATAAGAAAACAGATCAGGTTTCTTTAGGATGAGGAAATAATATATTTAATAATGGTATTTTTGTAAGATAAAATATTTATTTTAATTTCAAATCTTTTTCCAATTAAGATATAAGTCACAATTTATTTTTATTAAGCGGTAAATGTCTTAAATTAAGTGATAAATTAATAAAAAAACAAGCAAACTAGTAAAATATTTGAAAATAAATCAAATTAATATTTCAGACATAGAAACAAACAGACTCCAAGTATAGCTGTACAATAAAAATTAACTCTTAACACTGATAGGTGATTAGTCGTGTTTAAGGGTGTCCAAATTTCCGGATCAACCCCGCGATCCGATCCGATCCACGCGGATTTAAAAAAAAATTAATGATTTTTCGGGTTAACCCGACCCGATCTGAAATTTGCGGGTTGGGTCACGAGTTTGATATTACAACCCGACACTATAATATTTTTATTATTTTTCTAAAAATTTTATTATTTTCCAAAAATTTTATTATTTTAAAAAAAATAATATTATTAATTATTTCAATTATTTATTACTTTTGTTGTCTTGAAATTTATATATATGATAATTGTCGAGATATAAATAACTAATAATTAATTCATTAATTTTTTTTGGCCGACCCACCAATCCGACCCGATCAGATCTCACAAAATCCAAAAAAAAAAATCTGACCTGACCTAAACCCGTAAACAACCCTAATCGTGTTAATCTCCAGCTCTCACTCAAATAATGATATCTTGAGTTTGAACTCCCTTCATAATTGGATCTACAAGGACCGTTAGATTGGACCCACACCAAAGGTGGAATCGAGAATATAGTTAGACTCAAGAATTTGACAAAAAGTGAAAACTTAGTTCCATAGTTACAAAACCAAGAAGTAATGTGCCATAAACACAATTCACATAACTTCGTTGGGAAAAAGTATAAATATGATTTGGCTCCACAAGATCTGCAATTACGGATCTTTTTCCTTTTGATTCTCTTCTTCACTTCCTGTAAGTTGTTGGCATTCTCAGTGCATTCACATCGCACGTAACAAATCACAATCACTACAAAGTTTTAAAACGGATTCCAAAATCTTCCCCTTTTTTTCTGACCAACTTAGATTTTTCACATCATTTCACTTCAAGTGAAGTTAGTTTTAGCATTTTGTTTCATCATGATCTTATTAATTTTCTTTTTCATCTGGGTTTAGCATTTTGTTTGATCATGCTCTTATTAATTTTGACTACCCATTTGGATAAAAATGAAAAAAAGCATTGATCTTTGTTGTAAATATTTAATTTTCATCTTCTTTTATTTTTATTTTTATTTTTATTTTGTGTGATTGCCTGATTGTTAGTTGTTACTGATGGTTTTGTTGTATTTTTAGTGAATTTTGGTTACCTACACATTGGGGAAAAAAAGGAAAAAAGTAGGGATCTTATTGTTAATATTGATTTTGATTTTGATTTTATGTTTGGTGAATATTACAGGAAATGGCACAGATTTTGCTGCATGGTACTTTACATGCTACGATCTATGAAGTGGATCAGCTTGAAGGTGGGGGTGGAGGAAACTTTTTCACTAAGGTGAATGCATATGATCTTGGTGTTTCTCTCTCTTTTTGTTTAATGGATCAATAATAATTATGGTAATATGAGTGTTTTCTATTTGGATCTTGATTTGTAGTAGTTGAATACATTTGTCACCCCCCAGTGACATAGTCAAAACATTGATTCAATAGGGTAAATTTTGATTTTCACAAAAAATATAGAAATTTTTCACTTTGCGGGGACAGATAAAAATTATCTTACAAACCATACTTTTCATTAATTTATGGAACACCTTTAATAAGTTTTCGTCCCCCGATGTGGACTAATTTCTCACACTTATACTAGGATTTGGTGTCCCATCACGGGCTAGAATTGTCGTGGGTCTGGTTGTGATTTATGATGCTATATTTGTTCGTTTGTCAAATTATCTATGTATCTATTCATATTTATGTACATTTGGTGTCTAACTAATAAAATTTTCTTGTAGCTTATTGGTGGTATTAGCAAAAGTGTTAGTAAGCTCTATGCAACTATTGATCTCGAAAAGGCTAGAGCTGGGAGGACCAGAATGCTAGAGAATGAGAAATCGAATCCTAGGTGGTATGAGTCCTTTCATATATACTGTGCCCATATGGCTTCAAATGTCATATTCACTGTCAAGGATGATAATCCTATTGGAGCAACTTTAATTGGGAGGGCTTATGTACCTGTTGAAGAACTTTTAGGTGGGGAAGAAGTTGACAAATGGGTTGAGATCGTAGATGAAGATCGAAATCCTATATCTTCTGGCTCAAAGATTCATGTGAAGCTCCAATATTTTGAAGTGACAAAAGACCTTAACTGGTCTCAGGGCATCATAAGTGCTAAGTATCCTGGCGTGCCATTTGCATTCTACTCACAGAGAAAAGGGTGCAAGGTTTCTCTCTACCAAGATGCACACGTCCCTGATAAATTTATTCCTAAAATTCCTCTTGCTGGAGGCAAGTACTATGAGCCCCACAGATGCTGGGAAGATATTTTTGATGCAATCACCAATGCAAAACATATGATTTATATCACTGGATGGTCTGTGTATACCGAAATCTCTTTGGTAAGGGACTCAAGGAGGCCAAAGCCTGGAGGAGACATCATGCTTGGTGAGCTGCTTAAGAAGAAGGCAAGTGAAGGTGTTAGGATTTGTATGCTCGTTTGGGATGACAGAACCTCTGTTGGTTTACTTAAAAAGGATGGTCTGATGGCCACTCATGATGAGGAAACTGAATGTTTCTTCCGTGACACTGATGTGCATTGCGTCTTATGCCCTCGTAATCCTGATGATGGCGGTAGCATTATTCAGGATATGCAAATCTCCACCATGTTCACTCATCACCAAAAGATTGTGGTTGTGGACAGTCCGATGCCCAATGGGGACCCAGAAAGGAGGAGAATCGTGAGTTTTGTTGGAGGTATTGATCTATGTGATGGGAGATATGATACTCCCTTCCACTCTCTTTTCAGGACGTTAGACACAGCACACCATGACGATTTCCATCAGCCAAACTTCACCGATGCTTCAATAGAGAAAGGTGGTCCAAGGGAACCTTGGCATGACATTCACTCCCGCCTTGAGGGTCCCATTGCTTGGGATGTGTTATTTAATTTTGAGCAGAGATGGAGAAAGCAGGGTGGGAAGGATGTTCTCGTGCATCTGAGAGAGCTTGGAGACATCATTATTCCCCCATCTCCAGTTATGTTCCCAAATGATCATGAAACATGGAATGTGCAGTTGTTTAGATCGATTGACGGTGGGGCTGCTTTTGGCTTCCCAGAGGCGCCTGAAGATGCAGCTAGAGCTGGGCTTATTAGTGGGAAGGATAATATCATTGACCGGAGCATTCAGGATGCTTATATTCATGCTATTCGGCGTGCAAAGAATTTCATATATATTGAAAATCAGTATTTTCTTGGAAGCTCGTTTGCTTGGAGTGCTGATGGCATTAAGCCTGAGGAAATTAATGCTTTGCATCTAATTCCAAAGGAGCTCTCCCTTAAGATTGTTAGTAAGATTGAGGCAGGGGAGAGATTCACTGTCTATATTGTTGTCCCAATGTGGCCAGAGGGGATTCCAGAGTCCGGTTCAGTTCAGGCAATATTAGATTGGCAGAGAAGGACTATGGACATGATGTATAAGGATATTGTTCAGGCTCTCAGAGCCAAGGGCATAGTGGCCGATCCCAGGAACTATTTGACATTCTTCTGCCTTGGGAACCGGGAGGTGAAGAGGAGTGGAGAATACGAACCTTCAGAAAGGCCAGAGCCTGATTCAGACTATGCTAGAGCCCAGGAAGCTCGACGCTTCATGATCTACGTTCATACCAAGATGATGATTGGTAAGTAACTATATTAGATATAGATTAGTGTTTTGGTTATTTTTATTGTTTATCTAGCTGATGGTAAAACACAAAGCACTCAGTTTTCGAAAAATTGAGTAGAAGGTACAGAATTTAGACTCTTTCAACATGAGAAAGTTTGTTTAATTCTAAAGATGTCTTTCTTTTCCTTGTTATATTTGTACGATGACCCGTTCTATGCAGTTGATGATGAATACATTATTATTGGATCTGCCAACATCAACCAGCGATCAATGGATGGTGCCAGAGACAGTGAGATAGCGATGGGAGGCTACCAGCCATATCATTTGTCAACCAGGGTGCCTGCACGAGGCCAGATCCATGGCTTCCGTATGTCACTGTGGTACGAGCACCTGGGCATGCTCGATGACACCTTCCTCAAGCCAGAAAGCGTTGAATGTGTCCGGAAGGTCAACCAGATTGCTGATAAGTACTGGGACCTGTATTCCAGCAAGACCCTTGAACAAGACTTGCCAGGTCACTTGCTGCGCTACCCTATTGGCATTTCCGAAGAAGGAGACGTCACAGAGCTTCCAGGGACCGAGTTCTTCCCTGACACGAAGGCTCGTGTTATCGGTACCAAATCAGATTACATGCCCCCAATCCTCACCACTTGATGTCATTCTTCATTTGGTACCAAAATGACTGATTAGTTTCTCATTGTTTAGAACTTCTGGTTGTGGTAAGCAGCATACCTATAATAATTTCTGCCAGGTTTTTGTGTTCATATCAGGATTTTGTGGAAAACAATTTTATTTATTAAATAAATATATATATATTTCATAAAAGCTACTGAATAAATTATAACAAAATTGTATATACTTTTCAAAAAAATACTTGTGACATTAAGCTTAATTTTAATCTTATTGAGTGATATGTTTGACGTTAATGTTTAAAATTGATTTACTAATCTTCATCATAATTCATAATCAATTTACAAGTCTACATCAATTTAATAATCTTCAATTCTTCATCATCATTCAATAATAGTATAACACCACTTTTACTAATTTATAAATAATTTATTAGTGATGAATTAAGATTTTGATGGAAAGCTAGTAAAATATTATTTTATCATAAATATAATTATAAAATATAATATTTTAAAATTCACATGATTTTATCATAAGCTAATAAGAAAATATAAATAAATTCTAGTAAAGATGCAATAAAA